>KN882745.1:260478-271936 GCA_000934455.1 Apostichopus parvimensis
ATGGTAATGGTAAGCTCATTTAAAATTGTGTGTGCATCATTTCAAACAATACAGATGTTAGACCCCTAGGGTGTTGAAGTTCCTCTAGTGGGTCAGAATGATGGGTCTTTATTAACATTAAGATGGTATGAGCACCAAACCATTTCATTCACTTTTCTTTACACCCTGTTTATTTACTTGACAATTTTTTTTATTAAAATACATGTATTGCAAGCTTCTGTATGGATGATATAACAGCACTTTTCAGCAAACAAGAAATTCAGATGTGTGATACTGTACATTGTGTTGTACTGCTTCAGGAGCTCTTAGGCTGTGTTCACATTGGATCCCCTGTTCTTAGTCCTGTGTTGACAATTTAACCGCAAATATGTTTCCAAAATCTCCTATAGTGTTCACACTTGAGCTCATGCTCCAGCTCTGATTTCCCACTCTGAGTCAATGAACAGGAAGTTACAATATATGTATGGTGACTCTCACAAAAGTGCAAATGCACAAAGTGTATGGCAAATTAGATGAGTGTCACTAACTTCTGCATGCAATGTATAGATTCAAGATTCAGGTGAAAGTGGGAGAAAGAAGTCAGTGTTATTACACTGTTAACAAGTGAAGTCAGTGTTATAACCAGGGTGTGCATACTTTACTACAAATAGCTATTCAGTAGTGAGAGCAAGTACTGGCAATACAGTAGTTCTTAAATATCTCATGTCAAGATACAGAGATATAGCGGCACACCCTTGGTTAGTATAGCAACTATGAAACATGTGTAAAAGTAATACACACAAACACTGTGAAGTTAAGAAAGAACCATCTGGTAACTCTGTCCACCAACATAAAACTATGAGCACATGTGGTTCAAAATTAACTTTTCTTCCACATAATGATACCTGAAACCAAACACAAAAGGTAATGACCCTAAAGCAAATGTAGAACAAATTACATCAAAACAATAACATGCATACTACAGCAGTAACAAAATACTATCAATTGCAATAACAGTTCTTGATGACTCTCAGACAATCTTCTTTCCAAAACTGATTTATTATTTAGTCAAAACTACTGTAGTTGAACACAGTGTAATATATATGTTGGATATCGAAAGGAAACCTCATGGTAAGAGGGAAGAATAAATGGCAGAACTACAAGAAACAATGTTGTACACAAAAAAATAGTTTGTAGCTAATAGTTCCATATATGTCCATGGCTAATTTGCCTAATAGTGCTTGGAACAGGCATGGTGTTATGTAGTTCGTTTGCCTTGATCTCAGGTCACCTTGGTTCCCCCGAGTGTTCACACTCTGGAACTGATATCCCCAGAACAGGGGACCAAGATGTCGCGGTCTGACTCTGAGTAGGATAGTATTTACACTAGGATGTTGATCTCGAGCAGGAGATATGATTCGATCGGATCCCCTCTGTGCATTTTCTAATGTGAACAAGGCTTTTAGTTGAAAGTGTTATATCATTGTAGACAATAACATACTGTACATGTGGTTCAATACCATGCCATTTCTTTGATATCTTGCCAAGTGCTAACCAATAACACAAATATATATGCTAGTTGACACTGTAGTATGCAGTGTTTGCATACCACTACATTTATGCTAATGAAACAACCACAAAACTACCTAATGTCTGTGTTAATGACTAAATGGGTTTGATTATTAAATTCAGAGGTAATGTAGTGATAAATATGTTAAAATACATTGTTTATCTAAACAAAAATAATGTGACGGACGTACGCGTGACGGACGTACGTGACGGACGTACGAAAATACGTACGTCTGTCACAGCATTTTCTGAAAAAATAAAATCCTAGGAATTAAAGGCACATTATGTAGTTATTGAGTGTTCATAATGTGCATTGAATTGTAGATGTCTTGAAATCTGGGTACCTCCTTCTATATGAAATTTTAAAAAATGTGATTTTTCTGTGACGGACGTACACATGACAATTTACATTTGTAAAAAAAATTATTCTCAAAAAACTGAAAATCCCTGCAACTTTATCTCTTTGTAAATTGAATCTATATATCATATCACTTCAGCAAATCCAAGAATATTTATTCCTCTGAAGATACACAGGCAAAAAGAGGCATTTTGTTTTGGGGTGATTTTTGTGAAGCAAATTTGAGATTTTTTCGGTTGACTAATACGCACCTTAATCTGCCTGAAAACAATGTGTTCTGTGAAAATTTGCTACATATTATGAAACTCCATAGTTTTAGCTTTCATCTGATACCCTACATATAATGATTCAACGTTTTTTAATTTTTGGTGAAAAGGTTTACTAGTTTACGGAACTGCCCGGGAGGTAAATAACTATCAGTATTTTATTGGTAATGCATCATTACAAGTTCTTAGATGAGGACCAGGGCATTGGCATTGGGAGATGTCACTAGCTACCTGTAGATACTGTCAATTAATTGGTTCCTGTTATTAACATAAAGCCATTCTATCCTGTTTTTAGTTGTATATCTTCTTCATTAAAAACCTGTAAAAACCAACAGCCTACTTCAAACCCCATCAAACCTGTGCAAAACCAGTGAACCCTAGTTCAACCCCAGCTAGGCAGGTTCACAAGTCAACAGTCTAAACCCAGTTGGGCCAGTGCAAAACCAGTGAAACCTAGTTCAACCCAGCCGGGCAAGTTCACCAGTCAACATAGTCCAAACCCAGTTGGGCCAATGTGAAACCTAATTCAAACCCAACAGGGAAATTTCACCAGTCAACATAGTTCAAACCCAGTTGGGCCAGTGTGAAACCTAGTTCAATCACAACAGGGCAAGTTCACCAGTAAACACAGTTCAAACCCAGTTGGGCCTGTGCAAACCAGTGAAACCTAGTTAAACCCCAGCTGGGTCAGTTCACCAGCCAACATAGTTCACACCCAGTTGGGCCAGTGCAAAACCAGTGAAACCTAGTTCAACCCCAACAGGGCAAGTTCACCAGTCAACATAGTTGAAAGCCAGTTGGGCTAGTTGAAGCCCAGCTGGACCAGTTCAAACATAGTTCAAATTCAGTTGGGCCTGAACAAACCCAGTTGAACATTGTGTAAACCCAGTTGAACCTAGCTCATGTACAGCATAGCCCAGTTGGAACCCAGTAAGACCCAGTTAAACACAGTTAAAAACCAGTTAAACATAGTAGGCCCTAGTAGAACAAAGTTGATTTTTTAACTGGGTTCTACTGGAATTTCTACTAGGGAATGAAGTGTTTTTGGCCGGCGCATTACAGCTGAAATGCACCTAAAACACTTTTTCACCCTCCCTTGACAAATCATCTAGTTTCGCCATTGTAAACAAAAAACATTTCCGCGTTTTCGACCTGTATTTAGTGTAAAAGCCTCAACCCACCTCCCCAGACCTTTGCTGGCGCATATTGGCTGAAATGCGCAGGTCAAAAACATTTCTTTTCCCTCCCATAGCAAACTCCTCTAGTTCCGGCTTTTCTTGAAAACATTTCCGCGTTTTCGACCTGCATTTTGTAAACAAAAAAAATTCATCCCTCCTGCACCCCCTCCTGGCGCATATCGGCTGAAATGCGCTCAGAAAACATCTTCACCGTGCCTGCCGTGACAAAATCCTCTAGTTTCGCCATTGTAAGAAAACATTTCCTCGTTTTCGACCTGTATTTAGTGAAAATGCCTTATCCCACCTCCCCACACCTTTGCTGCCGCATGTTGGCTGAAATGCGCCTGCCAAAACACTTATTTACCCTCCCTTAGCAAACGTCGCTAGTTCCGCCTTTGTTAAAAACATTTCCGCATTTTCGACCTGCATTTAGTAAACAAACAAAAAAATCCGGGCGCATGTTGGATGAAATGCGCCCAAAACACTTTTTCACCCTCTCTTGACAAAATCATCTAGTTTCGCCATTGTAAGAAAAAAAAAAAATTTGCGTTTCGACCTACACTAACTGAAAAAAGTCTCATACCCCCACTCCATCCTTGCGCATATTGGCAAACACTTTTTCCGCATTTTCGACCTGCATTAAGTGCAAAAGCCTCAACATCCTTCCTCACCCCCTTCCTGGCATTTTGGCTGAAATGCACCGGCCAAAAACACTCCTTTTCCCTCCCTTAGCAAACTCCTCTAGTTCTGCCTTTGTTGAAAACATTTCCGCATTTTCGACCTCCATATAGTAAAAAAAACAGCCTACAACAGCCATATTGACTGAAATGCACCGAAAACTCTAAACCCTCCCTGGACAAAAGCGTTTTCGACCGGCATTTAGTGAAATAAAATCTTCTATCCCCACCCCTCCTGGCATATACTGGCTGAAATGCGCTCAAAAAAGTTTTTTCACCCTCTCTTGACAAATTCATCTAGTTTCGCCATTGTAAAAAAAAAAACATTTCCGCGTATTCGACCTACACTACCCTCCCTTGACAAAATAATCTAACTCATCCATTGTAAAGTACGATTTCCGCATTTTAGACCTACATTTAGTGAAATAGCTTTAAACCTGCACCCCTTTTTGGCAAATATAGGCTGAAATGCACCCAAAAGACTTCGTCACCCTCCCTTGACAAATTCCTCTCGTTTCCACGGTTTCCGCGTTTTCGACCTTGCTATATAGCAAGGTCGATAACGCGGAAACCGTCGTGTCGAACCCGGTTTCTCGATTTCTGCGGTTTCCACGTTATCGACCTGGCCTTTACGTGTACGCCATGTTGCTGGAGTGAAATCACAGCAGTGTATAGAGCGGTACTTGCAATTGTGTGTGTAGCCTATACGAAATGTTTTATCAAGCTTTCGTGTCCTTCATTTTGTATGTAAAGTTGTTTGGATCTTTAGTTATGCTCATAAATAGTTGTACAATATGAGTTTAGTTGTATATTTTTTTAAATAGTATCAGTATGCATTTTAGTTTTACTACATTTAGTGCAGACTCGTACTCAGAAAAAAGTATCTGTTGGTGAGTGTTTTGGTCTCGATCGTAATGTGTGACGTTGCTCAAGTCTGTTCCAAGGGCTTAATTTAATCCTATGCTAGGCGTACTGTACCATGCAATCCCTCCACCTTGCATACTAGCATTCATTCACTGCAACAAAAGTTAACCTTTGTCATTTTGAGCGGCTCATAAGTTATCACCCCGTGTCGAATTTAGATCCCACAACAGTTGAACGATCAATACTTCATAGTTTGCAAGTAAGACTGTATTTTACTGTATTTTTCTCTTTTGAAATTGCATAAATCTCCTTATAGTACTAGTAGCTGTTTGTATGGAATGTTGTGACTTATATGTGGATCAGAAGTTTCTGTTGTTCAGTGTTAATTATTTGTCATAAAGAGGAACTGAAGTGAAACTCAGTTTTGTGGAGGTTATAATCTTTGAAAATTTAATCACTTTTGAAATTTGAAGTATAAAGTTAATATCATAAACTTGTTTCTTGCCAAACTGTTGTAGTACATTGGCACAGTTTGCAGTACAGTAGTCTGCAGATCAAATCAAACTCCCCCAAGCATTTTGAAGGTTCTCATTTTACAGTCAAAGGTAATTAAGCACTAACATCTGGCCAAGATTCTTAAATAAATTTAACATTCTTGTAAACTCCACCAGTCCTGTACAGACACATTACACGTTCATTGTGCAATCAAACAACATAGAGGTATACATTCTCCATTTAATTATGGCAAACAGAAACTGGTGTTATTTGTTTGTCGAAAGAAAATGTAGCGATATGCAATAGTTTATTTGAAATTTCAGCCCTGCAAACTAGTAAAGGGATATATATGCACTGGTGTATTTGCAATTTCGGCCTTCCAAACTCCATGAAGTAAAAAAAAAGTTTGTGGTCAGCCTCAGGTCAGGACCATCACAAAGTGGTTCTCACAAGAAATCTAAGATTCTCCAAAAATATCTTTTTATTTCGATTAACTTTCCTAACAGAAATTTATCATCAAAACCTTTTTGAGAGCTCTCTAGTGGGTAACACAATACAATCACTTAATGAGAAAAAGTGCTTTTCTGTCTTCTCTTGCCATAAACTATATTACCCTCCCCCCCCCCCCAGGTATGTCACCACCAGACTTCCCTAACCAAGCTTTCCTAAGTTTCCTTTACAAAAATTTCTCCAAAGGTAAAAAGAAACACTTTCAGATAGCATTTGAAACTATAGTATTGTAACGAAAACTTACTCTGTTACAGTCTACTTCATTTGTTTACACCGCTGGTGGCTTCTCTTGCAAGCAATTCCCCGCATTATAATTGTTTGTATCTTCCCTCAGATACCATAATAGTAGTGCAGTTGTCTCTGTTAAATCCAATCACAGGGACGGTGGTTTTCTATCAGGCTTTCGTTATGTGCGAGGCTTGGAATAACAAAGCCAACTGGCCAAAAGGTCAACAAAGGTCAATAAGGGGTCACAAACTAGTATTTTTGCAATAACTTGAGAGCAAAATGTCCGTCAAGGTAAGGAGTTTTGCTATTGTGATCCAGTAGTCAACCCGCTTCTAGGTGACCTTTGACCTCCGGTGACCTGTATTAGTTTTTTGGTTTTTGACAAATATGCTCATTTTAGGAGATACGGGGCAAAAAAAAGAAAGTTTGTTAATATTTTGATATGGTAGAGCTCTTTGTGCTCTATAAGAGGAAACCAACTCCTGCTTCAATCGGACACCCAGTTCTCAAGTTATGAGGGGCCAAAGGTTGGTTTTGATACCTTTCTAGCAATAACATTATGTGTGTACATTTCAGAAATTAACAATTTTCTGACAGAGTGCACATCATCAAGGGGAACATTTTTGAAAAAAAACCATCAGGTCATCCAAGGTTATTCAAGGTTGCTTTTGTGCAAAAAACTGCCAACTCTTGTACTTCTAGTCACGTAGTCTTACATGGCTGATATATTGGGACAAGTTGTGAATGAAGTAGGGGCAGTTTTCCATAATGACCTTGATGTGATCCAAGGTCACCAAGGTCAATTATGGGTCAAAATGTGTTTTTTCTTAGCAATAACTTGAAACTCCCACTGACAGGGTCTGACATGGTTGATATTTTGGGACTAGTTGTGAATAGGGTAAGGGATCGTTTCCAAACATAACGGTAATATGTACCAAGGTCAAAAAAGGTCAATTAGGGGTCACAAACTAGTATTTTTGCAATAACTTGAGAACCAAATGTCCATCAAGGTTGGGAGTTAAGCTATTTTAATCCAATAGTCGACCTGCATTTGGGTGACCTTTGACCTCAGGTTGACCTCCATGACCTATATTAGTTTCCTTCAAGTTGATTATTTGAAGTTTCGTGGCCATATTCCAATCTAAATTGTCCATAAGTTGACTCCTCTGCAACCTTAATGTGCGAAGTTATTAGAGACCAAGGTTTGGTTTTGTTTTGTTAAAATTCTTAATAAGTACAGTTTTAAGGAAGATTCTGTGATTTCTGTAGAAAAAGCCAACTCTTGCTCATATCAGACACCTGGTCTTCAACAGGTTCTCAAAAAGACCAACGGTTGATATTTTTGACAATAATATTGTGTCAGTACATCGGACCACATAACAATTTTAAGACAGTGCTGCACCCTTGTAAATACAAGGGTGCCTTCCAAGCAAGGAACCACAGTGCCCTTGGGCTCTTGTTTTATCAGTTCATTCAGTTTGTATGAAATATATATAATCCATTTACCAGAATTACATGTTAACTCACATGCACACATGTTGAGACCTTTTCCTTGCTTTGACTGTGTTAATGTATCCCATCCTATTACACCAATACTGTAGGAGCCATTGATGTGATCTGCATACAATGTATGCGTTTTGTATGTTATTTAGTAATTCACAAGTGCCTCTCCTGAAGCCAAGGTTGTGTAGCCAGGTTTCACATGATAATCTTGTGTTGAGTTTACTATACGATTTTTATGTTACATTTCAGGTTAACAAAGAATGTTGATACAGTATCCAAGAAAGGCACATGTGATATGCTGGATTATCATAGGTGAGTGAGATACTCCTTAATGTATTGTGAACAATATATGTTCACTCAACTGCCTTAAACATTTATCTTTAGATCCAGGGGCACCGGTAGTAGTCCTTACTGGTATGTTTATAAATAGGACAGTTTGAGGCCTGACACAGTGCTTGATTTTGAGTGACTGTTGGATTATTCTTGGACACTGTGGCAGTCATATTTTATGATGTTGTGATAGTTATGTAGCTTTCATAATTGCCATGTTAGAGAACAATACATGTTAAATGTAATCTCTGTTTGTGTGATCGATATAATCGGATGTTCGCTCAACTTCGCTGGGTAGTTCTAGATCTGTTCATGGACTCAGGATGTTTCATGTTGACCTGTAGCTGTGCTGAAATGTTACAACTTAGAGAAATGATCATACTGTTGTGATCTACAGTAAGACTTTGTATGTGAACAATTTACCAAACTATGTACTTTTCCTGTAATGTGCAAACATTACTATTACAGTCTGTTCAGTCGTACAAAGCAAGCTGTCTGTGGTTTCAGTCTGTAGGTTTAAAAAAGACAGAGCCATTTAGTGAGGTTGAAACCCTATATGCCCTGTGACCAACACCTCTGTACCAAGGTTTCTTGGTCTGTAATGATGCATTAGGGTATATCAAACAATTTAAGCTCCTACTGTATATACTTTGGCTTAGGGTCAGCAACTGTTTGTATGGCCCAGTAAAAAGAAGAGCTTCTATAATAATGAAAGAAAACTAGTGTCATAGCAACCACCGAAAAACACTGAAAATTGTTCCTAAATAGGTGAAAAATGCTTAACAATAGCAGTCACAATTAGAGTATCCATTGCCATGGTAACCACTCATTAATGCACAAAATATGGAATATTAACATGATATAAGCTATTATTCTCTGATATTTTTCGGTGGTTGCTATGACAATGGTTCCTTAAACTGTACCTATGCCTGCTTTGGATGGTACCACTGTATTCACAGAGCACAATTATATACCTATGTTTTGGCACTGACATCACTAGTTTTCTTTCATTATAGAAGTTACAGCTTCTTTTTACTGGGCCATACAAACAGTTGCTGACCCTAAGCCAAAGTATATAGGAGCTTAAATTGTTTGATATACCCTAATACATCATTACAGACCAAGAAACCTTGGTTCAGAGATGTTACATACAAACATACATGCATACTGTACTTTTATAAAGCGCAAACTCCATATGATCAATGCGCTAAAATTTACAAGTAAAATAATACCAACAAAAACAATTAATTAAACAGGTAAGTCTTAAGTTGTTTTTTGAACAGTGCAACAGAATTAGAATTACGTATGAGAGGGAAGAGAGTTCCACAACACAGGACCTGCACTAGAAAAGGCGCCCTCACCCACCCGTTTCTTAGAAGATGATGTAAGAAGCAGGGTCCCATCCATTGCAGACCTGGTAACAGGACCAGATAATGGTGCGGTTTTCCGCTGAAGCAAGCCGGGGCTGCATTATTCGTACATTTATACACATAAAGACATAATTTAAAATGGATTCTTTCACGGATAGGTAACCAATGCAGGGCACGTAGAAGAGGTTTTGTGCTATCTAACCTAGCTGCCGAGAAAATAAATTTAGCACAACGATTTTGAAGGGATTGAAGGCGATTCAGGTCTTTTGATGTAGCACCATATAAAAGGGCATTGCAATAATCAAAACATGAGAGGAGAACTGCACGGACAACAGAATGACGAGTTTCTTTATCAAGATAACAGCCAATACGAAATAAATTCCTGAGATGATAATTTCATGATGAAACTAAGCTGTTAATCTGTTTTGTCATTTTAAAATCTGAATCAAAAATGATCGGATAGCTCTCGCCTACTCTTATTAGGCTAACTTAAACATTTACTAGCTACTGTTGTATCAAAGACAATTACTGGCTATAGTTGTATCAAAGACATTTCTGGCCTATCTTTGTATCTACAAGTATCAGAAGTTGAAAAGTAAGGCTACTCTGTACATGTACCTTGCTAATTTTAAATACATGTAGTATTGAATTACATAGCATTTTAACTTGTTTGTTTTGGGGGTTTAAAAGTGATATTGAATAAGGTGTCTCAAGTTAGCAAGAGGCCAAGGGAACCAGAATGAACACTCGGGAACGGCCGTTTCCGGCCATCTGGGGGGTTTGTAAAACCAACAATTTTTTTGTACGCTCCGCGCCAACCGATGGTGGCGCTCCGCTCAGATAGTCGTGCCTACAACTTTGAAAATCCATATCAATCGCAAAAGGGGCTCCCCCCTTTCAAGCTCATGGCTACGTCGCTGGTTGAGTGATACATAAAGCTGAGTGTCATCAGCATAAGAGTGAAAATTAACTTTATGGTTACACATGATACTACCCATGGGTTGTGTATACATGACATACAGAAGTGGTCCCAAAACTGAACCTTGAGGTACTCCATATATATTAGCCTTCTTTCATCAGAAGAGACACCATTGATGTTCACAAAACTGGTTCTACTTTCCATATAACTTGCAAACAATTCAAGTACTGTTCCAGTTACACCAAAGTTATCATGGATACGTTTAAGTAACAGGTTATGATCAACTGTATCGAATGCTGCAGACAGATCAATAAGGACAATGAAAACTACCCCCCCCCCCTGTCTACAGCATTCAATACATTAGACTTGACCTTCAGTAAGGCAGTCTCAGTGCTACAATTTGACTTGTAAGCAGACTGATAAACTTCATCCAACTTGTTAACTTGCATGTGAATCTTAAGCTTGGTCACGGGGCATAGGGTTTCAACCCCACTAATTGTAGATGTTCTTAAACACAAGTATTTAAATTGAGATACAAACTATGTTGCATGTTAAAATATCTTATCAACATGCTAATAAGGTACTTAGTGTTGTTTTATGTTGATTTTCTCTTCATCATGCAGGGTTATTTGTTCAGGCACAGGGGCTCAGTACTACAGTTGTAAAGGAAGGGGAAGATGCAATAATAGATTGTGGGTTACAGACTGAAGTGGAAGAAGGATACCTGAGATGGGAAGCTATAACAAATGATACTACTGTAGACTTAGCATATGATGTGAGAGACGGACATCCTGACTGCGATGACAGAATCATCAATTGTACTCTATACGCCAATGGTAGTATCCAACTGGAGTCTGTTAGCAAGGAAGATGGTGCCAGATATTACCGTTGCCTTAGAGGAGATGAACATGGGTCCAACTATTATTCTAATCACAAGCTCTTAGTTTTGTCAAAAGGTTTGTAGTCACTGGTTGTTAAGGTTGTACGCATTCCACGATATATACTAACAAACAGATGTCCTAATCTAGGACAGTTTGAGGTTTGACAGCAGTGTTTGATTTCAAGTGACTGTTGGATCATTCTTGTACACTGTGGCTGTCATATTTTATTAGGTTGTGATAATATATTATGTACAGTAGCTCTCATTAATGCCTTGCTAGTGAACAACAATGTTGTGCAATCTCTGTGCATGTGATCAATATAATGAGATAT
>KN882746.1:0-13759 GCA_000934455.1 Apostichopus parvimensis
CGTAAACCTTAAGAATAGATAAGGGATACAATACATAACATTATTTGCAAGCAAAATAGCAGAAAAGGGTTAGAATAAAATGTTTAAAGTGTAGAGTTAATGGTAGAGATTAAGTTATTTTATTTTAATAAATAAGTGGAGAGTATGATAAAATAATTTTGCAAGATTTCATGACCAAATATTGATTGAAGAACTGGTAATGACTATTTTTTTCATATAAGTATATATTATTCATATTTCTATAAAAGCCGTCTCACTTAGTAATAATTTCTTCTTTCATCATGAAACTGAAATTACGGATATATCAGCTGTCAAATAGGTGTATATAGGGAGTGCGATGGTGTGCGTGTGTAGGGGAGCGGGAAAGGAAGGGTGGGGGCGTTGTAAGCAAAGAGATGAGGGTTATTAAAGTAAAGCAACGTCATTTTACAAAATTCAAATCTATAAATTGTATCCTTAAACATTCATGACCAAAGAGAAACCAGTGCAATTTATCAATCGAGAAAAATCCTTAATAATTACGTAATTTGGTTATCTTTTATTATTGTTCTTTTGTTATGTGCTCATAATTAATCAATCATTGTAGTCTAGAAAAATAGTCAAATACTGGGTTATAAACATCGAGTATAGTTGGTGCCAACACTTCCAACTCGCCTATGCTACAAAATAGCACTATATGCTAATAGTAGAACGGTTACACATTTCTTATTCATTCCTATATACAAAGGTATACGGGACAGTTTTGGCAGACCGATGGTGTATGAAATGGGATGAAAAAAATAGGAATAACGTGTGCAAACCCTTGAAGAAATTGTGTATTAGGTCTGTACATAATTTAGCGACTAGTAATATTTTACTTCAGTATGTCAGTATGGAGAGAATCTTCTGATGTCCTTTCAGTTTTATTAATATTTTGGTGAATCACATCATTTTCATTCCATATTTGAGATATAACCAAGAATAATATAACATTAATTCAAACCCAGTAGCAAAAACATAAACTTTAAGTACAATAAACATCCCTCGCCATACTCAACCATCTTGTCAGTTAAGTAAGAAACATCAAACAAAGACAAACAGTATCACAAAAGTTACATCGTTACAACCATTACATCCACTAATGTTTGCATGTAAATTGGCGCAAAATTAAAAAATAAAGAAGATTATAAATATGCAAAAATAATAACTGGAAACACTTTTTGAGGGCTTCAAAGATGATGTGACGGATGCAGTTTGCTTCACGATTGGCTACCGCACAGTAAATGTTTTGCCCGTTAACATGTAATACGTGCCGACAAAGGAGAGGCATGTAGAAATTGTATCAAAAAATTCCTTAATTATCATGTAAATATCTTCTAATTAAGTATTTTGCTATATATAAATGTTGCATGAAGACGCCAGTAGTGTGTGTGTGTGTTTCCATCAAGATATCTGGGCATGACATTTGATCAATGTCGCCAATCAACATACTTGATGAAAATGATTTGTTTCTAACGTTGACAACAACCTTCCGCATATAACGAACGTAGCTCTCGTTGTCAACAATGCCGCCCTCGTTTACTAAGCATGTACATATGTTCACAAAATGTTTGTTTGTGGTTAATTAACTGTTGTCAAGTACAAGTCCGTGGCCGCATGGGGGGGGGGGGGAGGGTAACTGTCCCCGCGAGAGTTGCACTTCCTAGATGAAGGTAAGTCTATGGTAATGTCAACGCCTGTACAGTATGCGCTATTTCAGTGATTTTTTAGCGAAATGATCATTTCTTCTGATTTCATTAGTCAGTAGTGTCACAACCTTAAGATTCTAAGCACGCGTTGCGTTGTAGGAATTGCGCAATAACGCAATTTTTATTTTAACTGCTCCACATGTGCTCCGTGCGTTTGCTTTGGTATTTACGAGTTTGGTTAGACTTACATAATTGTTGAGAGCTCCTAATATTTAACTGGCATAGGTGAACACTGTAGCAGTCTAATGTGAAAGTACGGTCTATCAATATATTTATTACGTTTATATATATAATTCATAAAGGCATATCAGTTTCATTGTTAGCCACTTTATCAGAGCCCCGACGATTTAAATAAAAATGTCGAGGCACAGTCAACTACACGGCCCACCAACTCAGCTCATTTGCCCCCCCCACCTCCCCACCCCTCCAGTAGGTCCCTATTTAGTAGGTGAAACAAATAATGGTAATACAAACCTAACAATGAATGCTTATGAAGTAACGTAAAGTCCTATTTTTAGAACATGAGATCTCAAAATTAAGAATGTTTAGATGCAACTTACAAGGCATAGAAATTGCCATATTCCGGCAATATCGGGAGCGCATATTTGGCAAAATGTGTCTGCCTACCCTACGCGCCAACCGATGCTGACGCTTCGCTTAGATAGTGTCATGATGGTCCCTTTTGGGAAACTGAACACCCACTAAAAAATATCTTAACAAGGGCCATGGTTTATACGCACATCAAAAGCAGCACTATGTAACATTTGGACGATACATAATGTTTCTCAATTTCACTCAACTGCCCCTAGATATTCTACCCTGGCTACGGCCCTGAGTATCTTCATTTGATAGGTTTTATATTTCCGATAAATTGAATGTACCCAGATACCCAATGGTGATTTTTATTGTACTTATGATACCATATGTGTGCATGGTGTAGACATCTGTATAACAAGATGATTTTTATTTGTGTTCAAATTTTGGTAATGTTTCCGTTTGGGTTTAAGATTCGATTTTATCAATCATTATAAAGGCCCTAAGTTACACCCGGGTATTAAACAGATCGGTCTTATTAATTTATGTCTAATCACTTGTCAGGACTGGCTTTTGGTAAAAACGCAGTAACCAAACAGAAACAAACTGGAAGACTTCGGCTCCCGCCGGGAATTTCCCCTGGACCCCGTCAGAGGCTCTAAGGCGTGCCCTTTGACCCCACCCAAAAAAGATTTTGCGCCAAGGCGCTCGCTACGAGCAGACTCCTTCAGTTTTATCCGTTTTCAGTCTTTTATGTACCGCCCCTCACTTTTCAATTGGCATTGACGCCCATGTCTTTACTCGTTACAAAACATTACCGCATGAACGGGTTGGTTGACTTTAAAGCAAAAAATAAAATGATTGCTTCCCATATTATGTGAATTCGGATCTCGTAGCGGAAATAAACATGATTTATCAGAGAAAATAGTCTGTCATTGCTTCAATTATGGTAATTTAAAACGGACGCAACGGTGATATATGTAAATGAAATGCCGAATTTAAGTGAGAATAGTTCGACTATGGTTGTCTAAATTTCGACAAGAAACTGATTTATATTTGACCGCCAAAACTCAATTCAGCTTAAATTTCCATGCTGCAAAAAGACAGGCAATAAATTGGCGGTCTTTAGGTTTGAACTAGGGGAAATGAAGGCTGTGGTGCAAGAGTGTAGACAAGCAGTTAAGGGTAACTGTCAGTTTATAGCGTAAGCGAGGTATGCAAATCGTGTTTAACCAATAAACCGAAATTCTTCCTTCTTTTGTAACGTAGCTGTAAATTTCTTCAAAGATGTGATACACACAAGTAGTGAACAATAAATTCCTGGGAAATTCCATTATCTAACTGAGACCCTGTACCCTATGATGCCTTTCTTTTTTCTTTATCAATGACAGTGTATAAAACTAAAAGAAAATACAAGATAACATTGAATTCAAACAACGTATGAAGCAGAGAACAAAGAAATGACTATTTAAATTGAATATTACAATGCAACAGTATGCTCTGTGCTATCGTAATCTTGTTAAGGTAGTACGGTGTTAAGTAATCGTGTTTCTATTGTAAACCACTGCAGCCTATTTAAACCGCCCACTTATAAGGTTTAAATAATGTTCTATTTCGTGCTTATCAGTCATATCAAATAGTATACGTTGTGCCTTCAGTAGTTGTTTGTATTCTTTATTTTTAAATATTAATAGTGCTTAATACGGGAGCGTAGTGCTGCCACGAAAAAGAAACAAATTATCTCGAAATCTATTTTTAGTTTGGATTTTTTATTTCGTAAGTTCGAATATACTTTCGTAAATTTGAAAAGTTGTTTTCATCGTTTCCAAAATGTTGTGGCAGAAATACTTTTCCGTAGCTTATATTATTAGCTTGTAAAATGTTTTTGTTGTGATTTTATTCGAAAGAATATTTGCATTTGTTATTGAACCGCTTCAACCTCTCCAAAACTGTCCAATTGTGAGTGCTAATAGATGTGTCTTCTCCAGGAGTTTATAAAATCTTGGTATCGCTATCATTGACTGTTTTACTTTTACTATTCTTTTGATGATATGCTGTCCTTTATAATATAGCGTCATGTAGGTGACCAAAAAATAAAAGCGAACACTTGTTGTCGTTTACCACGTTTATTCAATGTCGTTTACATTTTTCTTCCTTTGAAGCAAATAAATCATCGTATGAAGAGAAACGAGAAAAGATTCTAGAATGTCATCTTGAGATTTAAAATGTTTGCAAATTGACACATAAAGTAATAATATATAATAATTATTCTATATGTTATAGATTTTAGAGATTACTTGGTGGAAATATAAGTGGAAGATGTAATAACAAATGAGATCATGCTTCTTAAATCCAATATAGAGTGTCAAATGTAACGATCAAAAATTTCAGTTATTCTTCGTTTTATGAGTTGCTACTTCTAAAACCTTAGCAGTAGTGATGTCCTTTATCAGGTTAAGCTGGACGAATCTTCATTTCAGTATATTTGATGTTATAATTCGGTCCTGGGATATAATAACAATAGATGCTAGAATAACTATCTAAACTGGCGTGGTAGTCACCGTTGAGGTTAGAATAATAGCAATCATCGTACCACCAAGCGCCGTGATACTTAACCGCACAGTTATTACTATAAGCGTCGTTGTCTCTCTCTTTTGTACTGAACTCGTGATTCAGGTGATAACGCAAGAATATACCATCAGGGCTGCTTCTCTCATCTGTGGAATAGAATGAAGCACAGCATGTCATACTAACATATATACATATAAATCAGATGTATTACCAATTGAAGGAGGATTCAACATAATAAGAGAGAAAGAGAGGGGGGGGGGGGATAAGGCCTATTTTCTCACGAGAATAAATCTGATTAAATATTTTGGTTTGCAGACTTTTTAATTTATTTATTCATATGCACCATTTCTAGTACTGATCTTCACTTTTGTGAAATTAACATTGACTACTAAGGGGTGAGCCTACACAGATTCTATTTATGTATCATTATTGATATTTATCGTGTTATTATTTCCATGAGTTTTATAATTGTATAACAATGAAATAATTATTGACATTTATTGTGATGGGAGCAATGCTGTGAGCATGCCTCATTGGTAATTAAAGATCAGATTTATAAATGGTAACAGAAAGCCAGTTGTTCAATTTTTCTAGACATCAAATGCATGTCGAAGAGCTCCTTCAACTTTATAGCTTTATATCAATAGACCGCAATAAACAGCATCATGCGATTAATGTGAAATGCAGCACCACGACACTGTCCAGTAGGGTAAAAACATGCAATAGCCCATAGCCCTACCGTTGAGTATTAATTGGTGTCTGAGATAGATACGTTTTGTCATTGATTTTTCTTCTAAGTTTTTCGCGGGAAAGTTTATGGAAAAAGTCACACATGTTTCATTAAATG
Organism: Apostichopus parvimensis; assembly: GCA_000934455.1. Classification (NCBI taxonomy): domain Eukaryota; kingdom Metazoa; phylum Echinodermata; class Holothuroidea; order Aspidochirotida; family Stichopodidae; genus Apostichopus; species Apostichopus parvimensis. The sequence continues at coordinate 5,680 of KN882746.1, forward strand.
TCTGTAATTTTGTAATGTAACGAGTGACATGTACGCATATATTTAAAATCACGTTTGTCGGTATAAGGAAGTCACCGCTAGAAAGATTTCCTGCAAATTATCATTATTCAGTTCTCACTAATCATGAAATTACTTTCTATGAACAATTGTTTACTGTTAAATATATGGAAACAGTTCCAAACCGCTTCATTATCTTTCTGCAAATTTCTGTAAATCAAATCATCATAGTAACCCAACCTCTCCTCGAGGTATATCATATAAGGAACAGTAGATATTGTCAACTTTGTTCACTTCATGACTGTGGTAAATAATTAAAAATATATAGTCCTCTTTCTTGATGCGATTCAGATATGATCGTGGTCCTGTTATTCACGAAATTGACTGAAAGCCCAACTTATTATTGTTATTTTATGTGCAAAACTACCCGTTTCCGAGGTTAGCTTGAATATCTTTCTATAATACTATATGTGTGTTTATAATTTCGTATACGTTGCAAATCCTTTGTGTTTTATTTTGCATAAAGTGATACAAGCTAAAGAATACAAAACAGATTGGCAGTATAAATATCTATAAGAATCTCTCGATTAGCTCAGTGCATACTTTGAATATCACATATTTGTTAGGTGTTGTAATCCGATAGTGTAACCAATCATAAAAACAACTTAAGGAAATAAATCTTTTTGCAACGCAGAAGCACCAAAATCATACATATTTATAATGGTACCCACCTACAGTTCCACTGTAAGTCCCAAGTCCCGACAGTCGGTAATTGTCACTCTCATCATTGATGCGGAAGAAATCGAACTTGCCGTAGTACGAATTATACTCTCTAGTCACTAAGTCGATTCGGATTCTATACCTCTTTTGTTTTGTCAAGTAATAAAGTTTATCGTTTCCCAGCCAAAATTCAGTGGAAAGATTGCCAAAACCAACTTTGTAGCTGTTCCAGTTGCGGTAGAAGTCAATACTACCATCTTGTCGACGCTGGAACACCTTTTTATGAGTAAATAATGAAAAGGGAAACACAAATAATGTCAAACGAGCACTGTGAACAAACAGAAACTTGTCTTATCAATATCAAGAGCTTTTCATTATAAATTTGATTTGCAATATTTTCCTGAAGTATGAAAAGCTCCTCCCAATGAACCTTAAAAAACGAATATATATCAGTATGAGTCACTCGATGTTTGATTAGATAGATCTTTACCAACTATTTCTGATGTTTCTCGACCTGGTCGACAATATCACTTTGAACCCCATTTAGGAGATATTACGGCTTCCTTACGTCGTCCTTTGGAAATTATGTTACGATATATACCAGTGAAAAAACAAACTTGACAATTGACATATATTAACTATATTATGAACGCGAGTCAGACTGCTACTTACGGTCCACCCTCCTCCATCAGTCATGTTACAGTAGACCTCAAATGCTGACCCAGTCCATCCGGTTGGTTTGATTCTGTATATACCGCTGTTTCTGGCCCTATCATCATCATAAATTTCCTGACAATCTTTAGGTGGTCTCGTGCATGTTACACCGTCCCCTCTGTAGCCATTAGCACAATAGCATTGTCTTATGTCATTTCGTACTCCACACTCCGCTTTAGGACTGCATGTGTAACTTTCATCCCAGATGATCAGTCCGTTAGTACAAACACCCTTTCTTGTACATCCAGAATTTACGAAAAATTCACCTTCCTATAAGAAAATCGCATTTTATATTCTCACTCTTGTTTAATATCGTTATATGCTGCCTTCTTCTTACAACATCATTATTAAACCCAACCACATTGCAAGATATATGAAATCGTAATTTTCTTTTAGCCTAGATATGAAAATTGGAAACCTTCGTTACCGTATGACTGCAACTCGGCAGCAGATGCAACCTGGGTCGATATGGACCCAAATAATCATTGAATTTAAAAAAAAATAGTTCTCAGCCATCTTACATCCTACAACGTTCATTTAGGTATTGAAATGTAGCTAAGACCATGCGTTTGTGTAAAACACAAATAAAAAGGGGGGGTTACTGTGATTTTTTTTTTTTAGTAGGTGGGGCTCAAATGTCAAAGGTCAATCTGAAAAATCGATGTTTGCATCAAAAAACGTGACAGAAAACAAAAGTTGAACAGACCCCCCGCCCCCCACATTATATTTGGTATAAATCCTAACATGGTTTGAACATATTCTGAGCATTTCAGCAATATATATATATAGAGGGTTCTGAGAAAAATGCAAATGTCCTCAAAATTTCCTGTAATTTGACACCAAAATCGTCCAAATCCGTTCATTTTTGAAAAAAATTATCGTTCCCGAACGATAGTTTTGACATAGCGCCCTCACATCCCTTTGTAAATTGATCGCAAGCGCCATTGTTGCGTCATACTGTGCAACTGATCAGTGTACAGATCAGTGTACTGTGGACATACACTTGCAAATATGGCGCAGCTGCACGCAGCTCCCCCAAATTTACGGCCCAAGAGGTCCTAGAGATGTAGGACGATTGGTCCGATACCGATACCATTGATGATAAGGACCAGGACGTTCTGGTCGAACCAGTTTATCAAGATTCGGTCCTTTTTGAGGATCCAGAAATTGTAAGTCAATAGCGTTGTTTACAACAAAGGCTAGGCTAGGCTAGGCCTAACGTTTTGCCAACGTTAGGCTGTAATTGTAGAATGTAAACAAAGAAAAAACTTGGAATAATGATGATAACCAAGAAATATATAATTTGCATATTTGTTTTTCATGTTTCAATTCCAAATTTTGTTTTCTATTGATCTAAATCAACTTCCCAATAGAAGAAGTTGTCCATAACCTTTATAAACCAGCCCTTACAAGATAAGTGCCCCAAATCCTAATTGTGTGCCCAAACCCCCCCCCCCCCCCCATGCATATGAGGGTTAATGAAGTTTTAATTATTGCACCTGATGGACCAACCGAGATAGAAGAAAGTAGTAATGTACGGTTTCTACATAAAAGTAAAGGGTCGATTTGCTTTTCTGAAATGGACGACTCTTATACTTACTGGTACGATCGTCTGTCCTTCTGATACGTAACATCCACATTGTTCACGAGGTACACAGTCAGATCCCTTCATGAAGAATCCATCGGGACAAAAACATACTTCACCATCAGCACAGACCTCATCCTGACAGATTCCTGGAGCTTCACAAGTTCGTTGACACGCGGTACTGCAGTTATCAATGTCCATATTGCTCGGACAGAATGGTATAGCATCTGCAAGATAATTTTTTTTGGAATTATTATTACATTACTGTTACTGGGAATGTATGTAATCTAATGAAGTGAATAAAGTGTATGATAAGTAAAGTTCAGATGTATTATTTTATCGAAACAATGGTTGACCATAGATGGATGTACCAAATGGGCCCAGAGAGGTTTGTCAGTGATATTCCCCAGATGACCCTGCATATCTGTCATCTTATGAAATGTATTGACGACATCACAAAACAAATAATCTTCACATATATATATATATATATATATATATAAGCCTTTTTAGACATGTGGGTATGATATTGCTTTGTTATCTAATTTATTCGTGAAACTCACCAGTATTTTCTCCAGAATAATTGCTGAGGTTGCCCAGCTTGAAGTGACTGAAGGCGTCACTTATACGGAAATGATCGTAAGAAACCCGGATTAAGTAACCGCTTGATGTGGTTATCTCCATCACCAGTTGGTATTTCTTCTGGTTGGTCAAGAAAGACAACTTCTCGTTGCCAAGCCAGAATTCATGAGAGAGAAACCCGAAGCCAGATTTGTAGCTGTCCCAGTCGCGCTGGAAATCGATGGACCCGTCGGTGCGCCTTTGTATTACCTATGGACAGAGTCGTTACCGAAATGGTTAGTTAGTCACTGATCTTTCATTCGGTACTTTTAATTTTGGCATTCAGCACAGCCGTCTTGATCTTTACTTCTTACCACCATCTTGTAACTTACAAATATATAACATGTTCACCGAAATAACTAAAATCGTTACTACCCTTCCAGCTGCTGTAAACATTTTTTTTTTCAGTCTGAAAATTTTTGATATAAGAGCAAGAAACCAAAGGCATACCGTCCATCCACCGGAACTGTCGGTGTTATCACAGTAAACCTCAAATGGATCCGCATAACCATCTGGTTTGATCACAAAGACACCGGAAGAGTTATTGGATGAACATTGCCCCTGAACTTCTCTGCAATCTCTCGGATAAGTCGATTGTTGATAGAAGAAAAATGATGATGAACCTATTATGTGATGGAAAAAAATACTTGACTGCATTAATTGTTAACTTTGCATATTTCAATGGTTTACGTATATAACATACAACACGTTCTTAATATCTACTATTCGAAAGACCTTACACCCGTAGTATAGCAAAGAATGTCTGACTTTAACACAGAAAATGCAGTTCACTATGTACTTTACACTTCAACATACATATCTGACATGAGTTATGGCGACTATTTTGAATTTTAATCCCCGAAAACACCTTAAATCACCTTCCATTCTCGTCTACTAATACTTCAGACAAAGCCCCGCAAACCACGCCCCAATTCCTGTGTATATACTCCCGGTACTGTTTACATGATAAATATAATGTTACAAAGGTTTAAATTTTATTTAAATTACATGTTTGGAATCAAGAGGGGTAAGCATCACTCACCTAATATCTTTCCATTAGTAGATCCATCACTTGTCTGTTGAGCACTCTAACCAGAAGAAAAATTCATATATGTAAATGAATAACAGGAAAGTTACTTTGTTGTTTTTTTTAACAATGGAATAGAGCAAAAAAGTTAATGGATAAAACATGATTCGAATCAGTGATCTCTGGATATCAAGCTCTGAAAAAGATTTCAAACTTGTTTGAAATCAGGTTTTCATTATATTACCGAGTCAATGTGAACTACATTTAAGTTAAGAAGTATTACTGGGAATACTTACTGGGCGTACTTGAAAAGATCAATTACAAAACAATAGTGATTGCCGGTGGGATAGATTTGGGGGTTGCGAAAATGTCGGTTACTATATGGGTGCATAAATCGTGTCATTGAAATTGGTTCAAGTTATTTCAGATCAGGAAGAAAATGTATTCCAATTGAACGGAGAGGACGGAGAGGGGGGCGGATGATGCACACAAATCACTCGCCTCGCTTTTATCTTTTCTCAAGTTGACCATTTCAAAGATATTTTCGCTAACAAGCTCACACATTTCTCTCTAAAACAACGGGAGGGGTAGGGGAAACATGTATCGCCAAGGCATGGAGTGTTTGAATCTATTTAGAAGTGTTAATACATATATTGGTAATGTACCGTTATAAGAACATGGTATAGGTTAACACTAACAGAATTCAGATACACAGCTTAACTCCACTACAAATAATCAAATACTCATAACTCCTTTGAGGGCTCATTAGACAACGCTCGAAAGATAATGAATCAAAATGTAAATTACAGGTGTAGACTATCAGATCAAAATGATTCTACTCAGTTGTGTTTACGTTTGTTCAACGATAGCTCTTCCTTCTACAATTGTAGCTTGTATTTCCAAATCTCAAACCTTCCTGGTTGACAATACAATTATTGATATAGGCATTGTCGCTCTTTCCAAACAGAGAACAATCTCAATCTTTGCGTTCGAAATTTTACATTAAAGAGAAAAAAAATTGACGAGGCATTTAAAGTGAAAATGCATTTATTTAGTTTACACACGGTAATAGTTTTATATCTACGAGGAAAAAATATCATGATACCTAACTATAGTTAAATCCTGATAATTTTGTATAAGGTTTTTAATTTACCTTCGAAAGCTTAACTATTTTTTTTTTGTGGGGGGGGGGAGGGGGCGGGAGCTGTTAGGAAGCGGGAGGATTTAAAATTGTCGTACCAGCTTTGTTAAACATGACGAAATCAATAAAGTGAGAAAGATCGAACAATGCACATGTAGTTTCAGGTTTGTACACACATATCAACACTTTTATTGTAAAAGTGACAACAGAACCAGAAAGAGCAAATTCAAGTATAGATGTTTTAGCTAATGATTACAGAATTAATAAGAAAATCCTTTATGTTACGATATTTTTTATGTGGCATTCCCTTTAAAAGAGTTGTTATTATTGTATTTTTCATAAAAATCACAAACATTGCTCCGGAGTATCAGTTTATTTTGAGAAGGAAATACTTTTTTACAATCGAAAATGGCGTATAAAACTTCAGAGGAAAATATAGATAACAAGATACTTTTTTTTAATGAAAATTGCAAAATAATCTGCTTGCTGACAACAAGATGTGGCAGTAGAATTTCCTCCATTTTGGTCATCTTATGATTGTTCGATATTTTTTCTACGCACCACTTTATTTATGTTGTTATTTAAAAAATAATTAATGACGTAAAAGTAATGTATCTACGAGTATGGGATTGGTGTATCTGTTAGTTGTGATCAATTTTAAGTAAAGTCTGGGGCCTTTAAAAATTACTATGGCATACTCGCTTAAAACAAGTATACGAATAACTAATAACATCACCGAGTTAACTTAACAAGAATAAAAAGAGGTAGCCTAAATGTACAAACGTATCGTCAATATATTAAGTATCAATGTTCAGCAATAGACTTTCAGTGTTAAATTACAAACATCTCGTCGCTGTGATCTTAATTATTAAGAGTCTGACATAAACAAAAAAAGATCAAATCAACAAATGTTGAATTTTCGAATATTTAAAAAAAGTCTCAGCCTACTTAGTTGAATTTAAGGTCTTTCCAAATGTATCCTGTATCCCGGAATCTTTTACTCTAAGTAAGTAGTCGAGACAAGCTATCGGAACTTATATTGTTCGAAACCGCAATGAATTAGGACTTAACATTTTTATAAGACATTTTGCTGAAATGGGTTACAATCTGTTGAACCAAGAATATATATTGATCGCGAATCATATTACTTTGTATGAGCTATGATCAATACTCATAAAAGTATAAGACAAATAATGACTTTCAAATTTCATTAGAATTAAGCAAAATATTTGTTTTCTTTATTTTTATAGTACAAAACAATGTTTTACATTTACTTAGGATCTCCCGATTTTTGTTTGTAAAAAAAAAAAAAATCTTATCAGGGTAGGAAATTGTGGAACAATACGCGAAAATAACCACAAACCACATACTTTTGTAGATAAATGAAAGTAAGAACAAACATCAATAAGTATCGGTCTACATGAACATGGTTGCATATTACGTTGCGGAATACTTTATCTTACAAGTATTTATTGAACGTATTACTCTTAGTAATTAATTTGACAGTACCCATTACGTGCATTTCTTATTTTTTTTTCCTGAAACGAAGGTCGTAATATGCAGCTTACTTACGGTTGACGTTGCTTTACACTGGTGAAGCAAGTCTCACAGGAACTCATTAGTTTAAAATCCAATCACGTTATAGCTTTATGAGGCGATACCGAACATTACCAATACTAACTAGGCATTGATTATTATCTTAAAAGACTCATATTGACGAGACTGTTCTATGTTTGACAAATTTGGGTGACCACAAAAGGTTTTAATGAAAAAATAATAATTTTTTAGTCATATCCGAACCTTTAACTTTAGGTGTCAAATAAAGGGTCCTCTTAACACTAATTTGATTTCGATTTTTGCAATTTGTTTTGTTTGAGTTATTAAAGAATATTCTACTTTCTTGAAGCTTCACACAAAGTATGATTAATAGATAATATTACGAGGATTTACAAATACGTATGCTGGTCTATTATTTTATTTTAAGTTCAGAACATGTTTTATTTACTTTTTGACTTCTTGTATACGTGTATTATCTTAAAATAGTTGTATAGCTCTTGGAAGACTACAATACATTAAATGAAGAAGCAGTTGCGTTGAGTTTTTTTCTAAATCTTTTAAGGATATAAAAATGTATCTATGGCTTAACTACAAATGCTCGACAGATTCTGCAAATCTAATACATATTTATTAAGCTGCTTGAAGTTTTATTATAGACTTTGCGAAAAGGTCTTTGTATATTTAAATGATATATATTTCATGCCTATTTGCCTTCTCT
>KN882746.1:118819-132177 GCA_000934455.1 Apostichopus parvimensis
TGAAGACTAAAGAGGTCTGACAAGGATAGTTCGAAATAATTGTTGAATTTTAATTTTTTATCTGTGATAGAGCTTTAATTTTGTAAATAAAAGGTGAATAAAATTGAGTCATTGCAAATGAACTTCATATCGTTATTCAAAGAACTATTTACTTTTCTTTTTTAAAAGAAATATGCGGGAAAACATGTTGTATTAAAGGTATAAACATTGTAGAGATGGATTTTTAGATAAAGATATGCGAAAATGTGACGACGTGACGATGTTTGAGCTGTTTGGTTGTCAAAGTGCGAGCCTGTTGAATTGGTGATATGAGTTGGTAAATATGACAAACGTAGTACCTATTCCGAAAATGAAGTTGGCTCGAAGTTTTATTACAATAATTATACAAGTTGCTTTGGGGTTCTTTATTTATGTAGTTCTCAATGCTCCTACAGTGGTCGCGAAACAAACCAATATAATTCAATGTCCCACAAAATATTAGCCTGGTCAATTCCTCAAAAGCGACTCACTGATCAAATGGAACCATCTAACATTAATGGATTCAAACGACATCATTATAAACTCTTTACTTATCTATTTATTTCTTAGAAGATGATATTGCATTTGCATTCTTAATCTCATTCTTTGATTCTTTCACGCTGATATATAGGGTTAGTAGATAGAGTTACTAAAATGTGTAAACTTTGAAATTAACATAGCAATTTATGTCTAACAGAGGCACGGACTATATTATCAAGCCTACCAAAATCAGTATAACAGACATTAAACATCGTTTTAATGGAAAAATATAAATCTTCGAATTGGATATTGAAGATGACCTTGGAGAATCTGCACTAATTACCTACATATTTAAATATATATTTACACGACATGTGATATCGATATGTAATCAAGGTCATGTTTGTTTATCTATTTGTCTTGCTGTCTGTATAGATTCTGCGTCATAATCCAAACAAAAAAAAAACCTGAAAATATTACGACCCTATAATTTTGTGTTAACTACATCCTCAGTAGGAAATGTTATCCAATAAATGCGGCGCAGTTTGCTAATTAGTTTTCTTATTACGACTGCAAAGTATGTCGCTCCCTATTGTTCTGCCTATATGTTTATGATATTTATTTTGCTAACATCGTTCTGCTTTCCTTGTGCTTTCCAGTGCAACTACCCATGGAAGTTGCTGCTTTCCGTGTAAAGGATTTGGCTTTTTGGATGAACTTACTTCCCGCTGCCACGTATTTGTAAGAAAATGTTTCTGTGAACATGACGTTTATGTTCTCATTCATGCGGGACTCACCCATCGAATGAAGCCTGCCGCAGGAAGGAGATCCGTGCAACGACTAGTATTGATGTTAAACGTGCAGGCAGTAAATCAAATATACACCATGTACCTTTTCTTGTACCATCGCTTATTCATCTAGATATCCAGATGGGCTCAGTTCTTTAACTTCTAACGGGTAACTGAAGCACAAAATCAAATTTGATGTTTTAGATGCTAAACAACAGTGTTCTCAACTTGTATTTCAATACCAGCTTTATATTTTGAGAAATGATTCTTTAAGTATCTCCTAGATGCTTCACAAAACTCAACTGGAAGTTTATCACTGACAAATAGCGTTGCATATTACCCAAACCTGCTCTGTTCTTCATATGAAGTTATAAGACTTTGTTTTACTTAAGTTATAAATATTTACCGACAATGGATTAACATACACATTGGGGAATGTCCTAGATAGTCGGGGTGATCTTCAAGTTATAATTAAAGGAGCTTCTATAGATATAACATATTTTAAGGCTAAATATGAGAAAACCAGAATAGCTAAAGAGACAAAATCAACAAGAAGAGCCCGCCGGTCCGGTCAGAGTGCCGGTCAGGGATCGTACCCACGACCTTCCAAATACTATGTTTCATTGCTTTAAATATGCCCGAATTTATCAGCCGGACCAGTGTTAAAGTCTCAATACTTGTTTGCTGATGAATTTCGGAAAACAAACTCCCGAAGCAGATTCAATGTTTCTTTTTGTAAATGCACTCTGACCTGGTGGGTTTAATTGAAAAAAAGCTGTCGCAATCGAAATAAAGAAATTTATTTTCTGTTGCCATTATGGCGCAAACGAGTTACCGTAAATCACTGCGACCGCCGATATCAACATGTTCATTGCAGAAATGTAACCTATGTACTCGTACCGTCCACTTTAAGTCCCCAATTCTATAAAGGAAACGTCTGAAAACACCCGTTTATTCATTGCAATGTAAAGCTACATTGGTAAGACCAAAAGATTGATACTATTTGAGAAAGAAACCTAACAAAGGCTCGCCACGAAATTGAAAGTATTCCTATAGGCATGAACCGTCTAGCGGTCGTAAACAAACAGAGACATTTGATTGGCGCATGATCTGTTGGGCGGGGCTTGCAAATTTTGATTGAAGTTTGTAGAATATACGGACTCGTTAATAAATCTGGCAAATTTTATTCAGCTCAAAATGTTTAACGTCAGATAACTCAATAAAAAATGAATATTGATATGAAAATTGCATAGAAAGGTGTCATTTTCACTGAGCTTTTAGGGCAGTAAGCTGGAAAGGTCGAAGTTAAAATTGGGCAAACACACATTGAGACTTTAATGCATATAAGGACGGAAGCTTAGTAAGCTCCTTTCCTTGCAGAGTAAAACATGGAGTAAAGCTGCGGTAAAACGGTATTATGCACATTTTGCAAATATCGGTTGGCAAAAAACTCTAGTCTTGAAAATGTTTAATCTCGGTATTCCCATTCAAAACGTTCATAAAAGCCCTCAACAATAAACTATGTGCAAAACGGTAAAATGTGGGAATCTTAAGTACCATCTCAACATTTGCATCAAAATTAGGGAAATCTTGTTTTGCACATGTAATACACCAGTTTTCTTTACAAATTTGCAGAAGATGAAAGCTTGGTGGTTTGAATTGTTGCCTACTAATCGTTCGAATTGGAAAGATACTGAGGTTGTAGTACTTCACACTTTATATTCAAGTAATCTATTGTTGTTGAAAGTAGCAAATATGGGGGTTTATTTCGGCTTCTCCGGAGTCGCTTTTAGTTTTAGATCCTACCTGGAAAGTCCGATCACAATTTATCTAAGTGTCACGCAATAGGTCTAATACTCATAATCTCCATCATGGGGTAACGCAAGGGTCAATCCTCGGTCCTGTTCTCTTTTCTCAACATATACCTCTTCGCTAGGAAACATTTTTGTTCTTATGATATTGCCTATGAGTTGTATGCTGATGATACACAACTTTATGTTGTCTTTGATCTAAACATCTAAAGTTAACTGTACCTAAGATGGAGTCATGCATTCAGGAACTCAGTCTATGGATGTCTAATAACTATCTTAAGTTAAAAGATGAAAATAACTGAGGTAATTGTTTTCCGAAGTAGGTATAGTGATGTTTTGGGATCAAATCAGGTTCCTTTATGAATTTGGTGACAAGATCGTAAACTCTGTTCCGGTAGTCCGCAATCTCGGTGTATATATGGACACTCACCTTGCTATGGATCAACAAGTTAAACACATATGTAAGTCGACAATGTTTCATATAAGGCGGGTGGGGCAACTTAGGAAATATCTCGATAGGACTGCGAAAACTTATTCATGCTGTAATCTCGAGTAGGCTTGATTATGGCAATTCTCTTCTATTTGGTGTAGCTATATCCCAACTATCGATATTACAAAGGATCCAAAACACGGCTGCTCGAATCGTCGATAGAGCGAACAGGTTTACCCCCATCACTCCTATACTGGAAGAACTACACTGGTTACCAATAAGACTCCGTATTGACTATAAAATCCTCAGTCTAGTTTTTCGTGCACGTAAAACTGGTACCCCAACCTACCTTAATGTAGACCAATACGTTCGCAATATTAATTTCAACTTCAGGTTCTAATGTCACGTACAAGATCTTTTGGTGTACGTAGCTTTCTGAATGCTGCACCACGTTTATGGAACTCCCTCCAGGTTGAAATTAGGTCTTTATATTAATTTATTCAATTCAAGCGCTATCTTTAAAACTTTTCTTTTCTCTCAACTCTATTAGTTTTTGTACATTCAGCCTTTACAAAGCGCATTGAACAACTTTTGTCGGAGTCTGCGCTATAAAAGACTAGTTATTATTATTGTAATTAATGTAAGGGAATGTTTATTTTTGGTAAAACTTCTATACGAATTTTTTTCTTCACGTGTTGAAACTTGTGTATATATATTTTGACCTTTTCTAATTCATTTCGACGTTCTATGACGTAATATTGTGGTATTTTTTTTCCATTCGTTGAAATATAGAACTTTCATTTCCTCTTTTCTTGATTTTTTGTATTTGATTGAGTAGGAGCAGGGTTTTTCCATTGTTATTGTCACTGCCAACGGTATGTTACATGATAGCGTCCCACAAAGTACATGTAAATCAATTGCGTCCCCTGCAAACTCCCGCCCCCCCCCCACCCACCTGCGTCACTTTCCAAAAAAAATGAAGCAATAAGAATTATTTTTTGGAGGACGACACAGTAATTTTGAAGAAACAGGAATCAACATTTATTTATTTTTCTCTGATTTTCTATATTGATATACGTCAAGTTACATTACAGGTAATGCAGCACAGTCTTTGCTAGAATGGTAAGAACCACGATGATGGTAATCTTAATATCAACGGTTTTGTAAATGTATCTTGAAATGAAGCAATCGTGAAAAAACCCATAATATATTGAAATGAATGAATTGTATGAACTTCATGAAAAACATGACAGCGTGACAGTCATTCTTAAGTTGCAGGAATGCAGAACATTCCAAAGATATTTTTGATGTAATAGATTAAGATCCTTTTGAAACAAAAAAGTTCCATCTTTTAGAGTCTCAGTAGGGAATCCATTTGTCCAGATTTAAGGGTAATTATGTTGATCGCAATTCATCTTTCTTTAGACTGGACGAATTTTCATCTCTACAAATTGGAGGTAACTATCGCTTCCTGGAAGGTAATACCAATAAAAGTTACCATGCCCATAGCGACCGTTCAGATGAGAATAATAGCTACTACTGTACCACCAGGCACCAATATAAGAAGTCGCAAGGTTAGAACTACTAGCATCATTGTCTCGGTCCTTTGTTGAGAATTGTTGGTTCCTATGATACGTTAGAGCATAACCATCGGGATTGCTCCGTTGATCTGTAAAGGAAAAGATCACAAAATCTAAAGAATTAGTACAATTACCTTAACACAATAAGAGAGCAGTGAATTGACAGCATTATTTAAATTTCGTTTTAATGATAACGTTAGTAAGTTTAGTCCCTCGGATAATTTAAAGTTTCCCGTGTTGTTGCTTTTGATGTTGATACTTATATTATTATTCTTCTGTAATTACATAAAGTATTTTACATGGATAAAATAATGGCTTTCCAGTCGCTACAAAGAGTGCCTAGCTCTTATTATTTTCTGATATGGGGTAGAAAGCGGGGAGCGGTGTCATTTTATAAAAATTCATTAAATTTTTTCATGAGAAAGGTTTTTATTTTTTTATCCTGCATAATAAACATCAATCATGTCAGTCACTTGCTGAAACGTTTCTCTCCACCATATTTCATTTTTTTTTACATCAAATTGGCGTAAGTTTGTTTTCTTATATCTGGCTTAAAATACATTTGGCCGGTAATAATATTACTGTTTTCATTTGTTTTCATCTGTTGCTGGTTCATCGAAAGGAATGTCGGTATCAAAGACTTTTTTTAAACCTTTTTTGCTCTCTTTAAAACGACTAAGGTGTTTTTATAAGTTGAGTTTGGCACTGTTAATCCAACATTTAGAGTCTTGTTTCTAACAAGGGTTATTTTAATCACTTATTACCGTCTTTCCAGGTTGACACAATTCTGAAGATTTACTTGCCAAAGAAAATATTTATTGACCACACACTCTTCCCAACCCATATCAATAAGATAAAGATGGTGTTTTTTATATGTTAAGCCCAACTATTTTATGCAGATGATTGTAAATAAGTTGATGGTCGTCCTAATCATTTATCTGTGAATTGCAAACGTGCAAAACATGAACAAATATAAGTTAGCTCGCTCTTTCACTTTAAGCTGGATGATCCAAAGAGGTAGAGCACAGCTCATTGGGTGAACCAGTAACTGACAGTGAAACTACACGAAGAGATCAAGAGATTTAATATTTCTTGCAAGGATTCTAGGAACAGGGCAGATAATTATGATTTTGAGCTCTTGAAGGAACTTGAGTGAATTATTTAGTCGTTAACAGATTGTATATTTTATCGAATATGACGCATGGTTTGCAAATGTCATCAATGGGATCGGAGAATCGGTCAGACTCACGACTATCATTGCGACATTATGTTACCTAAACTTGCTTTAAAATAATCTGAACAATATTTGGTCTATTTAGTTAATATTTGGTGACCACAGTTAGCTACAAGTAGAGATACAAAAGTGCGAGAAGTATTACATAACTTATAGAAATATAGCTTAGTATAGGTAGTATAGGCTTATAACGATACCAATTTAGATAACTTGGGCTCTATAGGGTAGAGGTAACTACCTCAGTCTGTTTAGGTTTCTCCTAGGGTACTATAGATTATTGTGAATGTATTTTCATGTCCCATACTTATATTTTTTTAAGCTGTTAATTGCAGACTGGCTTATGTGTGGGCCACTATAAAATAATTCTTCATTGAAAATGTACGCGTGTAATGTGTAACATTTGTTTTGTCTTTAATAAAATATTGCAACACGAACCAGACTTTATTATAACGAAATAAAAAATCGAGGTTGACAAACCTGCGGTTCCACTGTAGGTTCCAACACCGGATAATCGATAGTTGTCGCTTTCGTCGTTTATCCTGAAAAAGTCAAATTTTGCGTAGTACGGAGCCCCTTCTTTACTCACAAGATCAATTCTGATTTCATATCTCTTTTGATTGGTCAAGTAATACAGTTTATCATTTCCTAGCCAAAACTCGTGATCAAGACTTCCAAAGCCTTGCTTGTAGCTGTTCCATCCTAGGAAGAAATCCTCAGTGCCATCAACACGGCGTTGGAAGACCTGTAAGAAGATTTTACAAATTAAAGTGCGCAATAATTGACCTCTGACAACATCTGTCAGAACTTAAAATAATTAGAACTATATGTACAATTGTCTTAGCACAAGTTAACATGAGTCGCTTTTTCGGTAGTTTATATGTATTTTACGAACTGCAAATATCTACGGAGGTATTACATGTTACAACAACCGTAACTTTGAATGTACTTTTGTAGTTACCGTGAAGTGACTTGAACAGCAAAAATAACATCATATCATTTAGACAGCTGGGATATTATCGCATTCAATAACGCTTTATTTCTCTTACCGTCCATCCTCCTCCGTCAGTCATGTTACAGTAGACCTCAAATGCCTCTCCGTCCCAGCCGGTTGGTTCGATTCTGTAAATACCGTTGTCACTAGTTCCATCCTCATAAATTTTAGGAGGTCTCTCGCATACTTCACCATCACCTCTGTAGCCTCCAGTACAATAGCATCGTCTTATGTCGTTCCTAACGTCACAAACCGCATTAGGACTACAAGCGTAAGTTTCATCCCAGCTGATTTGTCCGTTGGTACAAACACCCTTTCTTGTACATCTAGGATTCACATTGAACTCGCCTTCCTGAAGACCAAAATATGTACACAAAGATTTGTCAATGCCTGTCATTTAGCACAAACTATGCAATACCTAGTTTTTTACCACTGCCCCTCCCTATCATTAATTTATGTGGACGCTTTGATTGGAACACATCGTGACATAATTAAAATAACCTTAGTGTGTAGGATATTGCATTTTTCTCACTGATCAATAGATAGATAGATCCTAACATTGGATATCATGAATAAAAACTCAAAGAGTTTAACATAAAATAACATTCTAAAAAGTAAACACAACACTGAATTCGGAAAAAATAGACAACAATTCAATTGTTGTATATTGAAAACGCCACGCCACTAATATATGAATGTCACCCACTGAGTAAAACTCGCTGGAATTATTGAAGTGTAATGATATGAATCTGCAAATGTAGAAAAACCTTTGTCGTTCGGGATAATACTCTCAGACGACTTACTGGTATGATTGTTTGCCCTTCTGATTCGTAACATCCACATTGTTCACGAGGTACACAGTCTGATCCCAGCAAAAAATATCCATCTCGACAAACACAGGCTTCAACTTCTACAGACGTCATCCTGACATATCCCTGGAGCTTCACAAGTTCGTTGACACGCGGTACTGCAGTTTGTATACGCCATGTTTGTTGGACACAATGTGACAACATCTGTGTGAATACAGTGAAGTGATTGAAAACACTGAAATAAGTTTTATAGAGATGTTGATGAGCAATGGTCGTGCAAGCTTGAACATTAAAATTACGGAAAATATTTTTCCAAGAGCTTGCAAAAGCTGTCTCAGGTACAAACACTAGAGTACTTACATTCTTAATTGGAATACACTGGCCATTTTAAACATTCTGTCTAACTATTTACATCTTAAGTTATTTTCTACCTTCAACAATAACATAATACTCACCGGTCTCTCCAGAATACTGTCCGAGGTTTACTAACTTGAAGTAGCTGAAGGCGTCACTGATTCGAAAATGATCGTAAGAAACACGAATTAGGGAACCATTTGATGTTGTCATGTCAATAACCAGTTGATACTTCTTCTGATTGGTCAAGAAAGATAGCTTCTCGTTACCGAGCCAAAATTCCCGAGATAAAAACCCGAAGCCAGTCTTGTAGCTATCCCAGATCAATAATTATACGGATTGATTAGAAACTGTTTACAATCACATTAAAAGTAAACTTTTTGATATTATAAAGGTTTACCAGTAAATGTATGGATAATTGTGACCAAACATGAACCTGTAACATTGGAAATGTTTTGACTAAATTTTTCTTTTAAAAACATGAAAGACCAAGAGGGTGATTTAACATAGGAATTTGCGAAAGGAATATTACGAAACAAAACAAAATAGGTTTACATAGGAATAAGCGAAAGGAGTATAATGAAACAAAACAAAATAGGTTTACATAGGAATAAGCGAAAGGAGTATTATGATACAAACCAAAATAGGTTTAGTCATGTCTGGTTCTAATCTCTGTTTATGATTCCAAAGTACTACTCGAGAGTCATTAATTGACAATACACACCCGCATCAATAGATACATAGTTATGAAATATGAGGTCACTGTTTCTCCGGACATTGTACATTAAACATAAATGTTAACATATTGAGTGTAACATGGGATGGAAGCAGTGCTAAGCAGAGATACACATACCGTCCATCCACCAGATATATCTGTACTATCACAGTAAACCTCAAAAGGTTCTAAATAGCCATCTGGTTTGATCATGAAGACACCGGTAGAGTTATGAGATGAACATTGCTCCTGGACTTCCTTGCAATCTCTCGGGTAACTCGATTGTTGATAGAAGAAAAATGCTGAAGAGCCTTGTTTAAGAGGGAATAAATACCATATTTTACTGTTATCGTACACTTAATAAAAATAATAATAATACCACATATCAAACTATTGTGATCAATGTCTTCAATATTAGTTGACTTACTTCCAAGAAGCAATTAAAACACAAATATGGTGACTTTTGAAAAACTTATCTATTTACACTACTGGCATGAGAAACATAAGCTCTGCATGGCTGAAACAATTCCAAATAAGTAGTTATGAAAGTTTTTTTTAATATACAATGGAGTGAGGGAATAAAGGAGTTTTTGAAACTCTGACGTTCAATGGCTGTATTTTGTAACTATTTGTCATTCTCTCAAAGACATGTAACAATCGCATATGGTTAAAGAATCTTAGTAAGAGATAACTCCTAATACAAACATTTCGTTTTCCTAGCTATGTTTTAATGCTTTAACATTATGCCAAAAGATTGGTGTCAGTGTAATCTTTTTTTTCTTTCGAAAAGGTTATACCTAAGTTTTGCTTGTAGTAGAAATATTACTCATGGTTTCCTCACTAATTCTACAATAAGCATGGGAAATTAATGAATGAAACAAAGTCTTTATGTTATTATAATAAGCTTCAATGGTAAGGAGTTTAGGTATAAATCACTCACTTGGCCCATCTTCACTGTTAGCGGCATCACTTGTCACAGCTTCCGCAGTCTACCGAACAAAAAATATCATGGAAATACTATAATCCAAACAAACGATATTTCTAACGTCATCACCCCTCAAGCATGCAATTTTAAGAGCAAATAAACCCTTGTAATAATAGAAATAGATCAGTTTTATCAAACTAAAAGGAATGGCTCTTCAACATAAAACAGATAGGAAATCGGACAAATGGCATGTTATTGCCCCGGTTTTTCAAAGTGAGTTAACTTTGAATAAGGATAGAATGAAGGGAAATGATTGTTAACATATAATTTTAAAGTAAATATAGCTCAGAAAGATACAACTTCCTTAAATACTCATATTTAGTCAAATTAAGTCAACTATATATATATATGCCGCGAATACTGATAAATGCTCATTTCTAGATATAATGCAATGGTGTGCTGTTTGTTATTTACGGTATCATTATTTAACAGTTGTTTAACAAGACTACAACAAACATATGTCAAACCGTGTATCCACTTTTCATCTGACGATTCAACTTCCCTGTAAAAACAAATATCCTCTATACTGTTATAATAATTTAACGGATCTAAATAAGCACACAAGCCAAAAACCTGACCCTTCCTGTTTGGCAAAGTTGATGAAGCTGAAGCTGCAATTCTTCATTGTAGTTTCATACGAACTGCTTACTATAACACACTCGGTTTCATGAAGCAACCTGTCAAATTATTAGTTCAGCCGTGTTGGTAAAACAAGTATTATCAATATCCAAACGTTCATATAATAGTTAAAGTTCTTGGCTATACGTGTGTACTTGTTTTATGTATAAAGCATTAAGTAAACTAGACAGTCAACATCAATTGGTACACTTTTTGGTTTGAGTTAGATAAATGGATAGCAAAATGATATATATGACTTAATCTACCCCCACCCCTCCGCAAAAAAAAAAAAGTATGAAGATTTGATGGGTCGATTATACTAGGTTTATTGTATAAGCAGCTCAATATTATAATTGTAGTTGAATTCAATCCTTTCTAATCGATGACTTACCGTATCTTTCAGTATATATTTAAAGATTTAGAATTTGACAACATCAATTCGGAGAAACAGGCATAGACATTGCCGGATACAAAATATCTGCCAAGATATTTATAGCTCATCGAGAAAGAACAATCTAAGTTCGTCGTGATACGACATTTCGTTTGAACCATATAAAGACAAATATATTTAGTAGCAAGATGTTTGCCTAAATTTTCATCTGGACGATATGAACCGAGGGATCTTGGCAATTTACATTTCCATATGACAAATCTACTGTTTGCTTCTATTTAATTCTAAAAGCTAGTTAGCACCATCAACAAATATAGTGAAAAGGTGATTATTCTAATAATTTAACATTAACTGACATAGTTTGCTTTAACTCACCAGAATGTAACTACTATAAATATTGTATATTGTTTACCGTTAAATATCATTATGGAGAACGAATGGATTTTGGTTCGATCTACGACTGTACACTATATCTTTAAACACGTTAATCGTTCACACTATAATTGAAAACTCTTCAGATTTTGTATATATTACTGAGTTGTCTGGTAACACATTTTAATGAATTTATGTAATAAACGCTGCATCCTTCTTTTTCTTCTGAAGGACAGTCTATCTTTTAAGTAGTGTTTCAAAAGTTAGTTAGAATGATCAGCCCAAAATACAAAGGTTATAAGTTGTAATGAAAAGTTATCATTTCACACTTCTCTAGATGAAATTGCACATTTAGACTTATTATATTAAAAGTTACTACTAACTGCAAATTTATTCAGCCGCTTACTCGGCGCAAGAAGACAAAATTAATGTGTTATTTAAAGGAGAATCACAGACTGACCCCAGTAATAACTATTAAATATAGATACAATGATGTAATCAGGAAAATATTTGGTATGTAAACACAATCCACAAAACGTTTCACTACAAAAGTGAAGATTTTTTCTTTTGAAAATCAAGCAAAATATGTATTGCAATTTTTGGTGATATATTTTCCATACGTCGTCCCTAATTTTATTAAATTAGGGACTAATTTTATGTTAACGTCTTGGTTGCTAATTGTAATGGGATTTTCTTTGATCACTAGGATGAACTATAATACTACTATGATGCACAGATGATTTATAAAAACCTTTACCTAGACATTTAATGGCCAATAAATGGAACAATCCTTGAGAAGTAAATGGTTCATTTGGATATACAATTTGCAGGTATTTGTTAATAAATTCAAGGTTTGAAACTAAAAATTGTTTAGTCGACCAATACCGTAAGAATGACAAAATCTTTAATGTTAGGGGAACCATTTTTCTTTTAAGGTATTCTAAATAATTGACGTTGTTTATGAAGCAGATGTCACCGCTCTTTACTGACTATCAAGAAATTGACAACAAATATATGTTTTAGATAGCGTGTAAGAAGTTAAAGTGGATAGATTGACATGGATCTAGGCAGAACGATGAAAAGCTTTAACAAATAACTATTTCTGAAAGGTTCGACTCAAATTTATTCAATAATACTTTGAAGACTATATGAATATTTGCAATCGATTTTACCCTGACACTACAGCGTGTGGAGTAACCTTAAACATAATTTTTTTTCACACCGAGCAATTAACTCTGGAACAAAACAATGGTTCTTTCAAAAACTTTTGTTTAAAACATTCATATATCCTTAGTAAATACAGGGTCGTCTACTGAACGTAATTCTGGTTACAGAAAATAATGAGCTTAATGAAGTGCACTTGTTTTACAAGGGATCACTTTGTTCTCCAATGACGAATACTTCTTGAAAAGTTCGATCATATCCTAGTGTTAACTTATTATATACAATCTGCTATATTGAAATCTCACTGTGTATTCAATATGACAAAAACAGCTTCAAATACCACCTAAGTGCATATAATATTATATTGTGTCAATACCAATGGTCACTTTTCTCGATCTTTGAGGTTCTTATATTCAGAAAATGAAAAGTTCAATAAAATTGTCGGGTTTCGAATGATATATGATTGCACATGACAATAGTTTATAAGAATCTTAATTTGCTGCCCCAATTTCAATAGTATACCTTAAAATGCTAAATGTTAGAAACATATGTTCTTAGGCAATATAAGTAATATATGATGTGATTATATCATATACCTTGCATCAAACAAAGAATGAG
>KN882747.1:5589-19320 GCA_000934455.1 Apostichopus parvimensis
CAGCATACAAGAAAATTTCTGGTTTTGATAGCCCCCCAGATCATCGGAAATGGCACTTCTCGGGCTTGAAAATGACCAACCAGATGTACACTTTTGCCTGAGAACCAATTTTTACCCAATAGTTTTTTTTCCTCCCTAACCTTTTTCAAGATTGTCATCAGTTACATCATGTTCGACATCATTGCATCTCCTGTGGATCATTGCTTTTGTAGGTAATACTACGTAACGGCCCACAATACCCGTCAGCCCCACCTTTCAAGGTTTTAAGCCCATTATGTGTTCAGAATTTGAATAATAAATTCACTTCAAAACATACCCATAATGTTGCACAAAATTTCATCTATGGACAACCAATATAGAAAAAAAAAACCTCAACCCCTAACAGACAGGTCAAAATTGCACGAGTAGAGGGAAGTATGATGATCAGAATGTTGGTCAGGGAATTTTCGAAAATTCAGACACTGTTAATCTATTGTGTACAAATATTAAAACCTCTTTAAACGGCTACTATAAACTATAAATATCATACAAAAACGTTAACCCATATCGATGTGGATCATATACTATGATTGTACGTACTTACACTCACACACAAGAGATGTACAGACATGATAATAATCATGAGTGACAACTTGCTATACGGTCACAGGTCACAGAAACGACCACGAAGTGTCATTTACCTCATGTAGCATGTGTTGGATGATGTTTTAGCCACCGCCAAGTATGATGGATAAATAATCTCATGCATTATTTTCTATTAATAGCCACACAAAAAAAACTATGCGACCAAATATTGGGGGGGGGGATAGTAGATACTATATAACCCCCACCTAAAATATTGGGGGACATGCCCCCCCCCACATGATCGCCACCCATGGCGGTAGAATCCAATGAAGATTAAAGCCAAAGAGAAGTAATGACACATTTTTTAGCTTTCATCAGTTAATTTTATGGTACCGACTATAAACATATGTACCTTCAAAGAGAAAATCGAGAATCAGCAACAAAGCACTAAGCTGACGGTAGGCTTTTATGTTTTGTAACGTATATAAGTTACTTAGTACTAGTTTCGTAATCCAACCTCTGGCCTAGGCCGATATCAGCTGACCCAACATAAGTCTTAGTAGAATTACCATGACCATGTTCTCGTTGCATTTCTCACAATCGTTAAGCCTAACGTTAGCCAATGTGCGACAAATAAGGCCATGCCACCAAACAGTAAGATTTACCATAGGCCTATAACGGATCTGAGCGGCTCTCAGCTAAACGTAGTTGAAAACCAGATGTATTAGACTAGAAATAGGCAAGTGAGACGAAATGCAAATTTAAGATGGCAAGCCTTACATGTAGGGGGGAGGTGGCAATTTTATTTGGAGTAGTAAACATTAGGGAATCTGTCGTGTTCACTCAATTAAGTAATGTATGAGAACACATGAAAGATGAAGTAAAACACATTAAATATATTCCGAGGTGTGTTTGTCAGCATTAAAGTAGTGTAGTGACATGCATATATGGTATTATAATTATACATGGTGGATATCACATAATCATAGTGAAATCGAAGGTTTAAGCCAAACAGGGTAACCTCACCTCCACCCACCCTTCCAACCAAATGGATTTATAAGCTAGACAAAAAGACCACATATTAACTAAATTTGAAGCAATGAGAAAAAAAAAAGTCCAATCTGCATGAGTCTCTGGCTCCAGATTTGTGATATTTTAGGATGATGTTGGCATACATATAAAGACAGTAATGCAAATCTGAATGGATACTGCTTGGATACCACACAGAGTAATGCTGGCCTACTATAGAACAGATATAATCAAACAATTATTCCACTGATTAGTGCATATACATGATGAGTGGTAGTCATTGCCTTTATTTTGTTTTGTATAGACACTTCTGGATAAATGCATGGTGCCTGCGGGCTCCTGGCGTAGTCTGGACCCAGTGTGTGACCATTGTGGAGTTTAAGATGGCAAGATTATCCTTCAGCCTGCGGATATTAAATCTGGTTGTGTTCAGCCATGCATGACTTGACCCCTTTTTACCTATCAAGCCTAGTCCAGTGTGTCATTTTGAAATGAAGGGTATATCATGGTCTTCCAGGATGTGCATGTTGTGATGAAGGGTATAACATGGTCTTCCAGGTTGTGAATGTTGTGATGAAGATAACATGGTCTTCCAGGAATTGCATGTTCTGATGAAGGGTATAACATGGTCTTCCAGGTTGTGAATGTTGTGATGAAGGGTATAACATGGTCTTCCAGGAATTGCATGTTCTGATGAAGGGTATAACATGGTCTTCCATGATTTGCATGTTTGGTGGAACTGTCTCATCTGGAAAGTTTGTCCGAAGTATCTTTTCATGGTTAAATCTGTTAGAAAATGAAACCAAAACATAGTTTATCCCATATTACCTTCCTTTTTAAAATTTCACACACAACAATATCAGCTTTCATCAACCATATACCAGCCATATGATTGGTCAGAAAGTCATAATGACCAGTGGTCAACCCTATGGTGCATTAACGAACAGTTCAGATTGTTGATTGTTTTTGTGTGTTTTTTACGCTGGTCCAAAGAGCCAACTACTCAATCGATAACCAAAAGCCTAAATCAGCAAAGGCCTATTTTAATCCTAACAAAAGAAAGCTAGCAACCACTGCTGACCGTGGAAGCACTCTAAACCCGCAAGCAGACTCAAGCTCCGCCCACTCTGCATATTTATGAGAGAGACTTCAATGAATAGACAATAAACGCTCACACACCATCATGACGGCGATAAGATTTGGCAATGGTCCCTAATTACCTGTTATCATAATCAATGAGAGAAGCGAATAATGGGTCAACTCGTTAATCCGGGTAACTGAGAAACATGAAAATCGGACCTCACCTAATGCTTTTCAATCTTCTTCAGAAAGGTACACATCAGCCTGATACTGTTTGTTGCAGGTTCCAAAGTGTCTGAAAGGTGTCTTATATTTTGATGTAACAGCTTGAGTATCATGCACAAGGGTTGGACACCGTTTTAGTGCTATGTTGATGACATCTGACATCAGCTTTTTGATGTTTTCATTCTATAAAAACAAAGGTGAAAATAGAGATATTATTGGCAATCATTTTTGAGATGAAGGAGTCCTTTCAATATAATTGGCAATTTTAACATCAAGGAGGTGGCATGTATTTTCCAAACTATTAAAATGTTTCAAGAAGAGACCCAGGCTGAGATGTAGTTTAGGTGGGCACACCTTTCAGAGACAAGTATATTCTTACATTTAATCTTACATATCTGACCATTCTGTAGAACACAATAAAACATTCATCTTCAGAGAATGCTACTGGAGCACCGCAAAGTTAGGAAATATTACTATAAGGAAGAAATATATAAAGGGCAAAACTAAGGGAATTATGTCATGTTAAATTCTCCGCTCCTCAGGAAAGGAACTTTTCCCAGCCATGGATGGATTCACATGAGGATACATTAATACAAATGGTGCTTTTACTTCACCTGATCTAGTGGAACTTCAAAAAGATGATCATCTATGACATTGAAGTAATCCTCTGCTGTTGATGGTCTTTCACCATGTTGGAGGTATGTTTACAGATTTGCCTTCATATTGTACAGTGATCTCAGACAACATCGACCATTCTCTTCCAAGTGAACCCTCATTTCCTCTTTGTTAGTGACACAGTATAGGCAACAGTGAAGGCCTACAGTAATATATATGTAAAGATAAGGATAATTGCACAGTTCTTATAATGCCTTGATAATCAGAGAGCACGCTGCCATTATTTCAGGGTGAAGACTCAAGCCTGTATATTTGGGTTTCAGCAGATTAGCCATTGGGGGAGGGGGGGGGGGGGGGTTGTGCAAGGGGGAACCCAGATGAAATTCTAACCCTTTCAAAAATAAAAGGTAAACCAATTGGAAAACTGTTGAACAAAGACCCTTCATAAATTTTCCTCCCCACTAAAAGAAAAAAAACAACAATTGCAGTCCCTGGCCTTGAATAATTTGGTCTGAAAACTAATAACCTACATAACTAATAATGAAAGTACCACTGGCTCCTGTAATTCCATAAACAAGACAAAGATATACATTGACCCCAAACATGAAGATTGTTAGTTTCTCCTCTCCGTAAATGAAAACAAAGATAATGAAGCTATTCGTTGCTTGCTTATAGATGCTTGTAAGATTGTCACTTTTAGTCAAAGTTTAGTACCTTTTCTTAATGACTAAATGTAAACTTACATTTGCTTCACTACTAACTTCCACTCTACTTTGGGTAACTCCATGAGTTGCTCACAGTGTTGTTGCATCCCTCTCTAGAGGTTAGCTCTGAAGTCATCAGCTGGGAATATGGTGCCCACAACAGTGTTCTGGGGAATCAGCTAGGTTGGAAAATCTGCTTAAAGTTTTACCATCCTTGCTTGTCACATCCAACTTTAATCCAGATCTCATCAGAGGGAATAAAACTTGTCCACTGCGAAGCTTTTAGTCTATTCAAAACTAAACATAACAAGTACTTGTTACGGGTCAATTTCAATGAGCAGACATTTAATCACCAACTGAACTCATAACAATTTGATAAAGTGTCATAACTTATTGCTTTTAATTGTATCAATAGTGGTATTCCAACAGTAGAAAATTTAGTACGATTCTAGGAGATGTTTCTTTTGTATTTTGTTTGTATTTTATTTTTATTTTTTGTACTATTATATATAGTGGTATTCCTACAGACTAAAATTTTGTAGGTGTCTGTGAGGTTTCTTTGAATTTGTATTGAAATTTTATGTATAGTGGTATTCCTATAGCAGAAAATTATAAGAATACCAAACCTTAATGTCAATGCAAAACACTTTTAGAACTAATATGTATTAAGTCAGTGCCGATTATAAACATGTTAACTTCTCAAATTGCAACAATAAAAAAATATTAAAAACAAAACTCCTTGACTCCAATATTAAGAATCTCCTCTTCAAGTATATAATTAATAAATAATATGCTTAGAACGATTTAACATCCTCTTTAGATAAACTTTTTTTTTTTATAAACTGGGAGGAGGGGTTGGCTCTGCCGGGGGGGGGGGGGCTAGTTTAGGAACTTTGTGGCTAGAGGACTTGTGAGTCAAACTCCAGAAGTTTACCTCTGGGAAACAGTCCTGCTATCGGGAAGGAAATTTTTTTTCTTGGCTAAGATCTCCTCCCGGGAGGCTGGTATTGCCCGGCCTGCCTTGTCATCATGAAGATATTCTCACAGTACCTTTCTAGTCCATGAAGCTCTTGAAAGATCTTTTCTTTCAAAGAAATTTACACTAACCCATGGTGTCTTCTTGATGATTGTACCATCTTCCTCATCTTTGTGCAGAAGAGGTATCCACTCTGCTCTGACATTGTTACTGACAATGTCCTGCATTGATAAGATCACATTCAGCATAGATGTCACACTGTTTCAACCACCTGTAACAAAAACACAAGCTCTATGAGTGTTTATCTTTACGGGTGAATTAACCGAGTTTTGTAACCGTTGTTGCAGTTTTATATCCAGTAGTGGGTATGAAGGCAGAAGGCATATTAACTGTCATTGTATGCTCAAGTAGATTTGCCGGCTACAGTTTTTGATACTCTTGTTTATTGCCTTTAACATTTGATTGAAGGTTTTTTGCAAATATTGTTACTTAACTTAAAGGAAGTGACAAATATGTTATACCATCCAAGAGTTAGGATAGGATATGGTTGCTATGGAAACCAGACTCCCAAAAACTTACCTGGTTTTTGAGTCTACGAGCGATGATACCTATCTCATACTTACACAGCGCCCCCCCCCCCTTATTTAGCCTACTAGTCCCATTCTGGCGAATTCTACCATACCCCAACTGGCCACCCACCTTACTCTTCCTCTTAGTCTCCAGAATTCACACAGTAAGGTCTTGGCAATCCGCCTCGACCGGTGCCCTGGAGTGGGGAGGAGGGAGGGAGACCAGTATGAGATAGGTATCGTCGCTCGTAGACTCGAAAACCAGGTAAGTTTTTGGGAGTTTACTTCACTCCTCTACCTATCTCATACTTACACAGCGCCCCAGAGTGACACAGCCGTCATCGGTGGTGGGCCCAGGTGCCGCGTCTCAGCGGATTGAGCACTGCCCTGGCGAAGTCTCCATCAGGTGACCTGGTGTTCCGCAGGTAGCAGGAGACGAAGGTCGTGTTTGACTTCCATGCCGCAGGCTTTATGATGGCCTCGACCGGGACGCCGCCGAACCATGCTCGTGAGGCCGCGACTCCTCTGACATCGTGGGCCCGCACTGCTGACGGGTCCGTTGTATGACTCCAGATCTATAGTTCGAGGCTGGCGTATGCGGTGCACGTGGGAGTATAAAACAGACAGTCGGACGTGTTTAGTTTTGTCCAGGTATATCCGTAATGCCCGTACTGGACACCAACGTCGGTCCTCCTTGATGGTCGAAATAGATCCAATCGACGGTAGGAAAATTTCCTCCGGCGAAAAGTTATTGATTGATTGATTCTTTGCGAGGAAGGCTGGGTCAGGAAGCAGCCTCACCCCGTCATTATCAAATCTCATGAAGTCCTTTTTGATAGTAAGGGCGTGGATCCCGCTCCGACGCCGGGCCGATGCTGCCGCCAGTAGAAACAGCGTTTTCCTGGTTAGGTCCTGCAGTGACGACTCCCTGATCTGCCCGTATGGTGGTTTGGCTAAGGCCGTCAGAACCTCGTCGAGTGACCACGTCGGGGGTAGTGTCCTAGTCGAGACGGTGGTGTGAAAGAATCCTCGTATGATTTTCGTAACGTCCGAGTTGTCACCTCCTTTCGAACCGTATGGGAGGCCCTTGTGTATAGCCCCAATGGCTAAACTGTAGTTGCGGATAGTCGACGCCGCTCTGCCCTCTTCAAGAGCAGAGTGAAGAAGGCAGCTATCTCCTCAAGAGAGGCCTCAATGGCTCACGGCTCCCCTGATGAGTACATGAAACCTGATATGGTTATCTTTTGCGGATAGAGTGTTGGGGCAGATCCTTTGCCCTGCTGACGCCACTGTGGTGCAGGAAAGCGGTTTCTCTGTATCTGCTGCTAATGAAGTCAAGGACAGTGGCCTGTATGGTGACCTTGTTAGCGCTCGCAGTACCGCAGCACTCGCAGTACTGCTTGCAGTACCACAGTACCGCTGATGACCCCTTCAGTTATCAACCAGTTGCAATCGGAAACTCTGAAGAAAGGGAATGCCCTGATGATGTAGACCTAAGCTGTACACTGCAGGGAGTTTTAATGGAGGTTCTTTCCATGATAAATGATATTAATAATAATATTGAGGATTGATAAAGCGCAGACCTATCCACCGATAACGATGCCAGAGACCCTAACAATACTACTCTGGTCAACGATAACCTGTCAAACATAGACTCCTCATTGCGGTGGCTAAACAGCCCCCAACTGACAGTATATCTTACAGGTACCCATTTATACACCTGGATGGAAAGACGCAATGGGGATAAAGTGCCTTGCCCAAGGACACAACGGAATGATCTGGCCAGGACTGACACCTGCAAGCCTTAGATCACCAGTCCACTGCCTTCACCACTTGACCACAGTGCTCTCAAAATGAGTACTGAATAGATAGTTTGCTTCATCAGAATCTTAATCAATGCTACAACTGTTATATGTGACTCCTACAGCTATATGTTTGTTCCTATATGTATGTTCCTGCAAGCAGGAACTTGCGAAGAGGCCTCATTGGCTTATCAAAGCCGCAAGCTGACCGAAGTCAGTCTCTTACCTTCATATTTAACGTCCATGATTATGAATTTTCAACAACTCTGTAGCTGGACGACATACATTAATCTTGGAGTGACTTGAACCGGGGACCTTATGATTGAAAGGCACCGGCTTTAACCAGTGAGCTAACTGAGCTATAGATCTACTCATCAGAACCAACTCCCAACAGGGACCGTGAAGATGATGAGAGGGTGGGTTTGTAGATATTCCACCTCATTAAACCCTGGCTGCTTAACGGAGCCCGGGGAGTTACTCAGCAAACACAAAAGCGTTATTAAACGTTTCGTCTTTTGTTATGATAACGTTATTTGTGGTGTAAGAAATATGTCACCGAAAACGTTTTCAGGCTATTATTTCGAAACAATTTTCGTTAAGACGTTAATATAACCTTAATATAACATTAATATCTCATAGAAACGTTATGTCGACGTTCTTACACACCACATTTAACGTAATAAACACGTATTAAATGTTATGATAACGTACCCGTTACTTCAAATCTCTTCATGTCGTGATGTGTCAATTTCGTAGTTCAGTAAAGGTTTCCAACTTCCTATCGAAACCACCTAGCGCATAGTCACGACTAGGCCATCAGGTGCTACGAAATGCAATTCTGCTTAAAATGTCGGAACATCGAATATTATTCATGAAGCGCATACTGTATGTTCGGAGCGTGTTAGCGCTTGTAACTTTGCTGGGGTTCTATCCTACCCATTTTTCAACTTACTAACGCGTTTGTCTTGGTAATTCACCAAGAAATAGAGAGGCTTACTCCGTGGGATCGCTCACGTAGTCGACAGCTCGTTGCAGCAAACGTTGAGCTCACACGTGGCAAGCCAGGTGACTGCTTGGCGCCTCCTCTCTTAACAAATGTACAGTGTTAAACATCTTCCTGGCAGTTTGCCAAGGTTCTAAAAAGTTAAAGTAAAAGAATACGCCTTGAGATCCGATTTGAAACCATTCAGTCTTGCGCATTTTAACCCGTTCTGGGTTCCACAAGTAAGTGTTTTAAACAACAGTGTTTTAAACACAAGTAAGGTTTAAAACCTAGACATATGAGCATCACCTGCGATGAATTATAATTGAAGAGGAGTATAATTAGCGAGGAGAATATGACCCATGAATGCCCAGGAATTCTATGTCATGTCCTGGTTTCAGCTGGTACCTTTTAAACACACATTTAGGATGTGTAGCGATTAATGGTGTAGCGATTGCCGTGTTTCTCCGCAATTGATTCGAACCTGTCGTCGCAGCTCAAGCTGCTAGTTCCGGGTGGCAACACTCCCCCCGATGTAGGAGACTTTTCCTACTCTGGGAAGCGGGAGTAACCGTCCTCTGTAACCCCGAAATCTAGGGGTCGACCTCGTCGTCTAGGCCGGACAGGTTGACCGACGCTCTGCAAACCAGAACGTCCTCACCGGGGAACAAATCAGGTTCCATTCTTTGGTCTGGGATTGATCGTGGTGTCGCGGCCGGGCTGGCCGTGGGTTGCGATCGCTCCTCGGCACCGATGTCTGTGTTCGGTGCCCGTCTTTGTCCTTCCCCCCTCTGAGGCTGGGGATAGGTTTATCTCCCTTCGCCGTAGGAACCAATGAAACTAAAGTCTTCTTACTATAAGTTATAACCTTGACAGAATTCCACTTTACTGGATCTTTGAAATTGATGATTTGAGAAACATCGAAGACTATTTCATGCATGATCGAAACATCATTGATAATCAATGATCCACTGGGTAAAATATCAAACTAATCTGATGCGTAGCCTTATCCACTGTTTTTCAAAACCCTCACTAAAGGAGCAATTCAGAATTGATCTTCTTCTAAATTATACGATCTGCTGGTTGCCTGCAAAGCAAACAGATATCTCACTTTTTAACATAAAACATTGATTCTCGTTTCCATGCGTAGTTCGTTTTGTTTGCCTATCTAATGTTTCTCCGCTACTTTCAAAATGAAACACCGTTGAACAAGATGTATCTAACATACATCAATTTGCACATAGTCACCACATGTTTCATAAAATATCAAAAGTTCACGAAAGAAATAAGAATAACTGTTAATCTACAAGTTCTTGTCAGTATCATAAATATGCAACCGATACACACAGAGAACACAGTAACAACTGTATGAAAGTGGATCGAGCTGCTACATCGGTATCACGTGCTATCAGTACTACAGTAATAACAGCGTATATGTGGAATAAACAAAATGTAACATGCTACCAATGTATCAGATTTATCAGCACGATCCAGGTTTTACTTTTGTTTTGTTAAATATCATCCATTCTGCTTTTGCCAGATGCATTTACAAATATCACTAAATTTTATTATACAGAGAGCAATCTGTGAAGACTTTTAAACATGATATCTGCAAAAGAATGGAATCATCAGATGTAAGAAGATGCAGCTCATTGCATGTAATTTAAACATCAATGTTTTTTTGCATTCCTAGTCAAGATTTAATTTTTCATGTTTATAACAGTATACTGAGTATTGAAGAGATGCCATTGGTATTGTTTCATAGCCTATTGTAAGTCATTTATGCTGATAAAAATACTTCATTCTAGATATATCATTCTATTCAAACTCATCGGTGTGCTCTGTTTAGGCACTTTCTGGCCTTTAGATTTTCATTTCCATTTTACAATGCCACTCGAGTAATTGAAACAATTTAACACCGTCTTTACCTTGTTTTTCACAGTCCAACAAACTTGCAAACTTAAACCTGGCTTGGAGAGCAAAACACTCCTATTCCTACAATAACTCTGCCGATAGTGTGGTTGGTTGTACAGATAATATAAACACTAGTACCGTAGCATAAATAGCGGTATTTTGCATACATAATCAGCTTCGGCATTTAAATCGTTATTTGAAAATAACATTCAAATTTGGAGTGGTATTGCCTGAAAATATTATTACAAAGTAAAAAGGGACATCCTGATTCAGGGTTTCAGGCTATTAAAAAATTTATTGTAAGACTAGAATTGTTTCCAGTAAGTCTTTCTTTATTAATAAGGAGTACGACCTTAAGTTCCTTTGTCAGTAACATGTTACTATGCAAATTGTTTAATGATCATCAGTGTTAATGCTTTATAATTCTACTCTGCTGGAATTAGTAAAAGTTTTGACATATACTTCCCAGCATATTACCCTCGAAATTGTTAACATACTTTGAAATACAATTACAGGAAAATGAGACAATTTGCAGATGATAAATGTTACAGATTATTTAACTTCTGATGCCATGCACAAAATTGGATTCTGGTTTGTATGATGTTTTACTATCTAATAACTATAATAATTCATATCTTTGTGATACAAAATATGATGAGGTTCTGGTTTTAGATATTGACTTGCATAGTTTTGATCTTTACCTTAGTAATTTTACTGAGCAATTAACTTGAAAAATCACTACTCAAGCTTATTGTGGGGTATCTTCCGTTGTACCGAGATTAAGTACAATTGCACCAGACCAAGAAAAACGTAAACATTGGCCTCTGACGTAATAAAACCATGTTTTTGTATCATCGAAGTAGTTCATTATAGAACGCCGAAAGGGTAAATAAGTATGGGAACATAAATTTGCTGTAATTACAAGTGGTTGTAGCTGCATGCTGTAGTTTAGTTATATGGATATATACATAATGATCCTCATGTGATACAAGTTACATCTTCAAATAACGACCAATAGCATGTTTCCTAAAATTTGCAGTCTTTCTATATACAAGAAGGATGCATTTGCATTTATGTTAAAGCCGGGAAATGGATTGGCAAGAAAGGGGTAATTACATGGAATATTTCACAACCTCTACTTACGGGAGCTAATACAACTATCACATCACAAGAAATATATCGACTAAATGATAACGTTCTCGACTCTGAGAATAGCATTACTCTGCGAATTGTTCAACGTTATAACATTGTATTTCCTTAAGCAATCTTCTAATGTCGCGAAATGGTAAAAAGAGGTGATCAGACTGCCCACATCATTACACCATACTTCATCAAAATAAATACTGTCGTAAGTAATTAAGGGATTTAGCAAGGTCGTAGCCTGCGGGGGATGGGGGAAGGGGGTGGGGGTGACAACAGCCCCTGAGATTTTCACTTCAACAAAGAAAGTAGGCGTATGATTATGTGAACGCGAAATGTACATATCATTTTTCCGATGTATTAGTAAGTAGAGTTCAATTTCAAGTTTCTAGGCACATATTTCAGGAATGGCGTTCAAAAACAACAAGGTTAATTTTAACCGCTCCTCACGTATCTGCAAGATCGCGGATGCCATTACCGTGTTTTTTTTAATAAATTTCTAATTTTTGGGATCTCAAAATAACAAATGTTAAGATGCAACTTTACAAGGCATGGAAAGTGCCATCTTCGGTAATCTGTGAGGTTTTTTTGGCAAAAATTTCCTTGCTTAGCTACGCGCCAGCGATGTTGGCGCTCAGGTAAGATAATGTCATTGTGGTCCCTTTTTTGAAAATGCCCAATCCCCTGCCCCCAATCAAATATATTTTTAAAAAGGCTCTGATATATGCGCACATCAAAAAGTATCACTATATAACATTTTTTGTTTCTCCATGTTCCTAAACTGCCCCTCCAGTAGTATATAGGGCCCCGGATCGCACCGGTGCAATCCCAATTTTGGATGTGTCTTGATTGCCATAATAGATGTACCCCCTAAGATGGCACCCGTGCAATCCCAACTTGTGATGTACCCCGGAAAGATGTAGCCATTATGATGGCACCCGTACAATCCCAGCTTGTGATGTACCCCCGGTAAGATGTAGCAACTCTAATCGCCCATAGTACAATCCCAATGTGTTATCGACTGAGATTCCCTGTCACTGAGATGTATCCATCAATGATCGCACACAGTACAATCCCATTTTGTTATCGGTTAAGATTTTCTGTCACTGAGATGTAGCCATCAATGATCTCCCCCGTGCAATCCTACTTTGTAACGGACCCAAATTCGGATAACTGAGATGTAGCCACCAAAGATCGCCCCCAGTCCTAGGTCATTCCCGACCATGATTGGATTGATGATGATATCTATTGATATATGTATAAATATGTATTGATCGCCCACCAGTATGGTACCTAATATATGAGATCGCATTATATAGTACCTTAAGCAGGTTTATTTGAAATCATATTCTTGAAAGTTTTCAGCAATGAGACAGGGAAGATATTCGTAATTCGAGAGGTACATTAGTATAGGCCCACAGTTTTGTTATATTAATAGAATATTATATTTGGATATCCGAATCGTTTTAAACTTGTTCAATATATTATAATATATATTTGTGAAGTGAATGAATGTGAAATTCTTTGTCTCCTATAACTCAGTCAAGGCGTGTGGGGATTTTAACGTTTTATGAACGATCAACATTTCCCCATTATATGCCATTAACCAGCATATTATTGGAAACCTTTTAGTGATATTCCGGTAAGATTAATTGAGGGGGAGGAAGAAGGTCTAAGTGTTTAAACTGATTAAACGCAATATGCCATCCTGTTGAACAAAGCCTGCGTGAAATTTCCACGTACAGAATGATCACTTGAATACCGGTAACGAATAAAGGGGAGAAAAATGACCAGAATGTTTCCTCTTTAATCCTAGTTACTTTAGTGATAATCTTAGCGCAGGCATAGGCTATTGCATTAAAACGATCAGCATACTTATTTTAGGTCGCTGAATTTTTATCTGTATGTTTAATGGTACTCGATAACGTGGATAACGAATAAGCCTTCGCTCATTAAGAAAATAATAAATATGACTGGTAGGTAGATGTCTAATTGTAATACCCTTTGTGTTCATGATCACAACAAGACCAGCGTATATTGAGTATCCTGGACACGCCTTATGTATAACAAAGAGGTCGTTAGTTTATGAACTGAAAGAGATTGATCAAATTCAACGGCTATTTTTAGGGCC
>KN882747.1:54910-65734 GCA_000934455.1 Apostichopus parvimensis
TGTGTTAA
Organism: Apostichopus parvimensis; assembly: GCA_000934455.1. NCBI lineage: Eukaryota > Metazoa > Echinodermata > Holothuroidea > Aspidochirotida > Stichopodidae > Apostichopus > Apostichopus parvimensis. Next base: position 54,919 of record KN882747.1, read on the forward strand.
CATATAAGTGACTTACGTTGTGACTTGATGCAATATCAAGAAGCAATATCGTAGACATCTGGAGTGGTTTAGAATCAGTTTTCCTTAAATGCACAACACTCGAACACAGAACTCGTAAACTGTTTTGACCCTTAGTCTGGAAATGAAAATACAAGCGTCTTGAAATGTATAATGTAGAACAAATTATAATTAAGATATAATATGTTAATATTGCTCCTTCGAGTCTCACCATTTCACATAATTTGAACCGCGGATGAAATATGTGAGGAGGAACTGATAATCCCGCCAATACTGTATGATACAAGAAACTAAATGAATTTAATGCTTTGACTTTCGTCTTTTCCTAACACCATAAAGACTCTGCTCTCTGTTACGAATTTGATATTAAGCAAGGGGTGGTGGGTGAGGGGGGGGGGGGGGGGGGGGGAGGTGGGCAAATGTTATGTCCGCTCTGTGTAGGAGTCCAAAGCGAGAGAGATACCCTCCCCTTGAGAAAACTTTTGTTTAGATAGATAGATAGATAGATTCTTTATTCAATCAATGAGCAATAAAATTACACATCGAAAATTAAAACATTCCTCAAGCTCCTTATAATAGAAATAGAAAAGTTGAATAATAGAATAATATCTGCAAATAAAATTTACAGGTTATTATAAAGTTTGACGGCAGATGGAAAGAAACTGGCGGTAAAACGCCTGTTCCCTCTAAAGGTACGGAGTCTGCGGTGCGATGGCAATAAATTGAAATATGTATTGGCAGGGTGATCAGAATCGCTCAAAATGAGCTGCGTTCTACGAAGAGACCTGTCTATATAGAGCGACTCCAGGGAAGGGAGATCAACGCCAATTATCTTTTCAGCTGACCTGACCACTGCAGATAATCTGCGGATATCATCTTGCGTGGCCCGGCCAAACCAGACAATAATCGATGACGTCAGGATACTCTCGACTATTGCACGATAGAAATTAGTAAGTATACAATGATTGAAACCATACGATCTCAACTTCCGCAAAAAAATAGAGACGTTGCCTAGCTTTCTTCAAGATTTCCGTACAGTTTACAGACCATGTTATATTATCGGTAATATGAGTACCAAGAAATCTAAAACTTGACACCTGCTCGACGATGTCTCCTCCGATATGTAGTGGTTGCATATCTTTGCATATCATTTAGGGGGATGATATTCAAACTGGTGCTACCACAAGTCACGGAACTTAATTTAAATTGACGATTGTATTTATATGACTCCTATTGGCACCACATGCGCTCTATACCCTATATGTTACGTATTGAATTTTCAGAGCTGGAGGGGAGACATGGGCAGGGTAAGGGACAATGAATTATGTTAATAATTGTTTTGTGGTAGAGTCTGACGGGAGAGGTGTCCCCTCTTTCTTTCAGAAATGATGTTTTGGATACATTGCTTAGTTGCACACATTTGCTGTTATTTTTATCATTTTACAAGTTTGAATACGACTTCGTGTGCGTGTGGCATAACATACACTTGGAGAAGGTCGAGATACTTGTTCCGATTCGCCTAGGGGCTACAGACGTTTGTATGTCAAACATATAACAAAAAAATAAGAATTCATATTAGTACATGTTGGTAGATGTACACAGGTGCATATTATATCTACTATGATGCAGGTGGAGATGTTATGTTATTTTTTTTTTTTAATTGAAATTTCAATCATTCAATCATACTTAATCAAGGTAACATGTTCAGCAAATATCGTTACATATTTGGAAGGGCTAACGGGAAGCAGATCAAACAGTGCTAATGTTGGGGATTGGAAGGGATTAGTGGGCTTAGCTGCCCAACGCCTTTGCTGCCCTGCGCCTGCGGATTAGCCGATGCCTGCGCTGCCCGGCACCTGCGGATTGCCCGACGCCTGCGCATTGCCTAACACTTGCGCTGCCCGAGACCTGTGCAGTACCCGAGACCTATGCAGTGCCCGACCCATGCGCTGCGCGATTATTGGGGCTGCTACTGTCGTGGATGGTGCCCGCCCCTAGCGCGGCGATGTATTTTATATGTACAGTTTATTATATAGTGTAAAAACGAGTTGAGAATTACATGTCTATTAAACCATGCACTTTCAATGTCTGCTGTCCGGTTTAAAGTCTTGTTTGTACCATCCCCCTCTTCTTACCTTCCCCGGCACTTCGGGTGGTTCCGGGACAGCTAGGGAGTTCCCCACACAAGGACGTTGACAGCGTTACCCTATCTTAACCTACCACAGACATGCATTCGTTATAGATTCCAATTTTTATTGATTCCAGCCTTACCCCGGTTCAGTATTTTGTTCACCTAATGTTACCAACAGAAGGAGAAAGGGGGACGTAACGGGGAACGCCTCAGTCTTGCTTTACCGCAGCCAACTGGGGGAGGAGAGGACTTGATTTGAGAAAATGGCCTATGACCCCTCTCGGGCGCCGGGACTGGTATCCAGCATCACATGTAAAAAACGGTGTGATTTTTTAACGTACCCATAATTTTCCCGTCCCCGTTTTATGTACAAAAATATCCAAAGGGAGAGGGAGCTTTTCGAATTATCATAATTCATAGAAAATGTTGGTTATCATTCATAATTTTTTTTTTTTAATGATGCAGCTAGCATTGTTTAAATGTTCTAGTGGGTAGGAAAGCTTCCGATTTTGACAAGCGTGCGATTCATGAAACCGTACGCATGTGTACACGTCTTCAATGTGGTTACTTTATATGTCAGTTACGGCATTTTATGTTTCTGTGTCTTTCTAACAAACTTGCTTTTTATAATTGAAATCAAATTCATTTAGCATATTATTTTGTAAGTTTTATTTTGTCTATTTCCATGACAATCATATATCTCACTAGCCCGTGAATTCCGCACAACTTACAATGTGCTATTGTACCGTCTGACAAGGTGGATGGTAATTGGATGATCTGTCATGGATTTATCAGGGTTTAAATATTTCTCGCTAAACTAATGAAAAACGTACTCTACGGACAATGTGGCACTCAAGAGAGTGATAAACGACTTACTTCAAGTGTTGTGGCTTCCTTGGAGTTCGACACCCATTTACCTCTGGAAGAATCTAAATGGAAACCATGTTCAGTAGGTGTCCATGAAACTGGAAAGAAAAAATATATAACGATTTTTTTATAGATCAAGAACGTTAACATAAAAAAATGGTATACATAATTACAAGGTAAATGTATGATCAAATATTGATATTCTTCGTTGACTTTTATAATATAATGATATAACCCGTTTAGTATCCCACAAAGGATCACAAATTGCTTTTGATGAGTAACAAATTGAGTTGTTTCTATATTCTCACCTTGAATGTTACGTAACTTCGTTATAGGAGAAAGAGAACCGACGAGAAGAGACAGAGGTAACAAACAATTAATGAATCTGTAAAAACAAAGTGATTTGTGGGTGGTGAATGTGTTAAGTGATTGAGTCATTTTAATGTTATTCACTATTTATAAAGTAAATATAGTGTAAAGTCAGTGATGCATCAGGTCTTTAAGTATTGTTGCGTTCCGAGCTTCTCTGCATAAGTATTTATTGAGTGTACTCGCCTGTTCTCAGAGAAAACGAATCAGTTTTTGCTTTAATGTCTCATTCTGGTGATTACACTACACATTAGTAAAATACTTCACATTAAGTACAATCCCTTTAACTTTTTACTAAACAACAACAACACTATCACGTTACAGTATGTATACATCAATCATCCAGCTAAAAGTTGTATTCATGGACACAGTTTCACAGTTTGCTGGTTGGTCATTTATCGTTCATTAAGTTAACGTAAATAGAAACATAACAGTAAGTTGTATACGATTACTTACGACACTTTCCGCAGCCGTTCGCATCGTTGCGCAAACAACAATAATCCTATGACTTGGTCCTGAGTAAATTCTTTTCCATTGTGTGTTTTTATCTGTAGTTCCTCTAAGGTGGACGATACAGGCACAAGTTTTCCATTTTCCAGGGTTATGTTATGTTGGTCCGCCGAGCTAAATGATGCTAGTCCGAGAATGGTAAACTTGATATAAGGAAAACACATTTTTGAAATTATTGACAATCTTGCGCAGTCAAGAGCAATATTTGTTCATATCGATGACAATGAATTCATAGAGTTAAAACACAAAGCACATCTTTCTCTACATTTTGGACATACACGATGGTTCATGCAAGCTCAATTGATGATGTACCAAACTACAGAACTTTAAGCCGACGAAAAATATGGAAAGGTTACTGTGTGAGATATTGTTTTCGATTATATGAAAGGATATAGGGATCAAGCATGTGATTCCGTTGTTCGGAGTCGTATAATCACTACCAACCGTTATTATTAATATAATGTCCAATTACAAACACTTCTCGTTGCATCAGTACTGAAAACACAACAACTTAGAAATAGTACCATAAGTTATCGAAGTATAGACTTGGTCTAGCATATGCCGCCTACTGTTGTAAATAATGTTGTTCTACATAAGCTGTAAAGCATCATTATCTAGCTAAAAAAAAAATACTCACGTCAGAAGTGAGAGATACCTTTGAACCGAGATCCAGTTTGCCAAAGTTAAGATCTGTGGTTATTCGTAATCCCAAAGTTGACAGAAGATCGAAATAAAAGATAAGAAAGTGTTAACGTTTCTGAACCTCTTCATGGTTTATCGGTTACTTCATCAACTCATATTGTATTAGTTCATTGTTATGGATGTTTCAACTGTATCGTTAGATTGCTAGTACGGCAATTGTACATTGTATACGTTTTCAAACATTGAAGGTGATGATTAATATACATATGGTTGATATTGTACCAGAAGTGTTCTTCAGAATCATACACTTACCATCTGGCTGCTGCATAGACTGATCATCACCTGTACACCGTTTCCCTGTATGAAGCTCGAACAATGTTTGCGCCTTTTTCTGTATCCCATGAAGATTAAGCACTTTCAAAGCATACAGAAGAGTCGTGATATCAGTTTCTGTTATTTGCCCTCTCTCTTCCATATAGCGAATCATAAGATGATTACGACTATCCTTATTTTGCAGCGAATCGATTTTCGCGAGCGGATAATGAAAGAAGGTTGCAAGTTGCAAAATATGCTCTTCAGTTAAGATATCAGCTAATTTAGCTTTGAACCTACCAAAACCTGTTAAAACAATACAAAAAACACAAATAATTCACTTGCCATATATTCTGGATCAGGTGTAAGGGGTTTTATAACTAATTCATGAATGATATAATCCAGCTGTATTGAATTTAAGTTAAATACATATTAATCCACGAACCATGTAGTCTGGCTCCACTTAAAGACAATGGTATAACTAACCATATGTAGGCAAAAAATGAAGAAACCGACAGACTAAACAGTTCGGATCTGGGCAGATGTTATACCTGTCTAGGACACCGTGTATAGTCCGGATGTTAGGGAATGTTAGATGGAACCCATGGAACATATATTCCAGATGTTAGTGAGCATATTGTGCAAGGCGGTGTAGTTTGAACGAATATCAGTAAAGCCGAAAAACGAATCCCCCTTCCTCCCCCCCCCCCCCCCCACCCCAAAAACATCTACCTATATAGCTAAGTGTACAGTTATGACCCACTGATGTATCCAAAAGTGACATAGACTAATTTTTCTTATTTAAACTGAGTTGTTTTTATTTTGCTTATGTCCCATTTCCAATGGCTATTCAATACAGCGACAATTAAAAAGTGACGATCGTACCTGTATTATACTTATTTGCTGTTTCTTCCACATGCTTGGCAGCCATCGTACCTATAAAAATGTTTATAATTTAGCGTTTTTATGTACTGCAAATAAGATCAATAGCATTAAACTTATAAATATATATATAATGGTTGTATATCATTTTTAACTGATGTGATAGTTCAGTGGAAATTATACGGCTTTCCATCGACGTCCAAAATGTGTATAATCAGTACGAAATAATTAAATATCAGCGTATTATCCAAGTACAATGAAGTAACATACCACAGGCTTATGTATTCTTTGTGCACGAGAAAGCAGTATTGTATATTAAACTATTGCAGCACATTTCACCCTAGCTCACTCTGCTAAAATCGAGCAGTCAGCCATGACATATGTTTACATAGTTGGTTAACATGCATATTCATGAATCTGACAACTACACACTTAACAACTCATGACCCTGAATGTACAACATATTTCTGTTAACATTCAGTGTTCGTTTAGGTAACATGCAAACTTATATCCCCTAGACTGATTAAATGTGTTAGTCGGGAACAGCTTTAGTCGGTAGCCGCAGCACATTGTCAATTACCAGTTGGAATAGCGCCAAATGTTGGCCATGGTATTTATAGAAACTTTGACAAATTAGGCTGTCAGTTTCAAATGGGTTGTCGCGTATTATAGGGCACCGTCGGCCGACTTAACATACCGTAACACAGCCTGAGTTAAACCCAACAACTACATGTAGCTAGACGTTACAACGTTATGCTATACTGCAAACTTACGGAGATTTGCTGTTATTCCCTAACTTCATTGGTGTATTGGTGAATAAACAATCAGGGACTTACCTTTAATGGTTGCTCTGATGTATTTCAATTGTGTAGTTACTCCAAAATGGCCCGATCTTTCTTGACGTGACTACAATCATTCCATGATTTGTCATATAAAATGGCGTCTAGTTCTAACGATCGTCTCTCTAAATACACTGCTTCTGAAATAGTCCCAAAGTTCATATTGACATTAAACAATATTATTTACCAAGTTGGATATTTATTTGTTTAAGCTTACACTGTCATATTTTAGTGTATCTTGTTCTCGTTATAACTATTGTGAGCTGTGTGGGATGAACGGACAGTTTATCTGCTTCGTGAATTCTACCTATTGTAAAGGATATTGTATTCTGAATTACCGAACTGTATTTAATCTTAGTCATTTCTTAAGTCCTACGATTTGAGTAACAGTAGCCGACTAGAGGCAGACATGTTACTACTTGTTGACATTTCATGCATGAAACATGCCTCTATTAAACTGGTTGGTCCATATGATATCTGTTAATCTTTGTGAACTGTCCAGTACGTATAGGATAACATTAGAGCAAAATAAATTTCAACAATTATGCTTATCCATTGATACGCTTTGGGTAAACATTTCAAAATTGAAAAATATGCGCTATGCACCGAAAGAAAAACGAACATAAAGCTGAAAGCGAATTTATGGTCTGGTATCTTTGAAGTCCAAATAACCCATTTTTAGTTAATTTCTCTGCGAATTCTTGCAAGAAAATAATAAAAGTAATGGGTTTTAATGTGCTACTACATCTGAAGTAATATTATAACTGATTCAGATTATTATCAACAAGGTGGTTGGTTGTTCTAGCATCAGAAGTACATCTATACATACAAGTCAAAGAGGGTATCCAACTAAAATATTTTTAATTGGACTCGTGTTTTATAGTGTGTTATAGTGTTTTATAGTAATGTATTCACTAATTTGTGTTAAGTGTTTCAAATGTTGATGATTTATTTGATGATTTATTTTGTTTCAACACATAGTAATACAAGGTGAACAAGACAATATAACTTCAAATAAGTAAAATATGTGAAAGGAAGTAAACTTAGAAACCCTTGTGGGCTTAATCGAATAGAGTACTCCCATCAAAGAAAATAGAAAACCTTAACACCTAAAAAAGAACTCCCCCTCCCCCAAAACAGATAACCTTAACAAATAGGACATATAACACTACCCCCCCCCCCAACCACCACCACCACCAAGTCCCACCCCTTACAACGGATACAATCAATAAAGGCTTTCATAGTAATTTTTCAGATGTCGCCTGAACGAAGCCACGGAAGTATAGGATTTTAAGTTGATCGGAAGATTGTTCCATAAAGAAAGAGATCGATATCGGAGGCTTTGCATGCTCTTTGAATTACGACAAAAAGAAGCACGTAAATGACCAGCTTGTCTAGTATTATAATTGTGAATAGAGTGACCAATTGTATAAAAGGTAGCAAAAGAACTTGGAAGCAGATTGTTCATAGCACGGTAAGTAAACGTCAGAACATTTAAAGAAATGAGATCAGTGAACTTGAGCACGTTTAAGGAGGAGAATCAATGTCTGGTATTATCACGTGGAGCTGACGACGTCATGTGCCTTACAGCCCGTTTTTTGGAGAATGACAAGCTTATTAAGGTTAGTATTGAAAGTACCAGACCAAACAGAAGAGCAGTACGATAGATGAGGAAATATAATACTATAGTAAATAGATCTCAGAATTTTCCTTGGAAAAGTATATTTTAATTTAGATAAAATACCTACACCTCTAGGAACTTGTTTGGAAACATGAGTAATATGGACTTTCCAAGAGAGCTGAGAATCAATATACACACCAAGAAATGTAATATTATCGACTCTTTTAAGGCAAATACCATGCATATATAAATCAGCATTTATTGTCCTAGAGGAGTTCCCAAATACCACAAAGTTTGTTTTATCAATATTCAAAGACAGTTTGTTAGCAGAAAACCAATCATAAAACGCATTTAATTCATTACAGATGGTTACTTTAAGAGTTTTTACATTGCTGTCAGAGAAAAAATATTAGTGTCATCAGCAAAAAGGACAATCGAGCAATTTGTAGAGACGTTGCAAATATCATTTACGTAAATAATAAAAAGAAGTGGACCTAAAATAGACCCTTGAGGAACTCCGCACTTAACTGAACGATTATCAGAATTGTGTCCAGAAAAAGAAACGTAATTGTTGCATGTTAAACAAATAACTTGAAATGAGAGAAAGAGCTAGACCTCTAATACCGTAATGTGATAATTTCCTCAGGAGAATTCCATGATCGATGGTATCGAATGCTTTGGAAAGGTCTAAAAAAACACCAATACAATTATCACCCGAATCAAGAGCCCTATGAATTGTATCCACTGCACTGACCAAAGCAAGTTCTGTAGAGTGGCCAGGGCGAAAACCAAATTGGTTTTCATTGAGAATATGAAACTTGTCAAAGAAAGCATTGAGACGGTTAAATATCAACCTTTCCAAGACTTTCGATATACAAGGTACTATAGAAATGGGAAGATAATTACTAAATAAATGAACGTCACCCTTTTTAAATACCGGTATAACTTTGGCAATTTTAAGAATATCAGGAAAAATACCCGAGGTAAAAGAGAGGTTGAAAATATAAGTCAGTGGTTTTACAATATAAGGTATAATCAATGTAATAATGTTCGGGCGGAAAATATCGAAACCAGCCGATTTCTTAGTAGCAAAAATTGAATTTGAGACTTTTAAAGCTTCACTTTCAGTCACAGGAAAGAGAAAAATAGTGGAAGGATTGGAATCCCCTAGGTAACTACTGAAATGAACATTAGAATCAATGGAACTGGCTAAGGAAGGACCAAGGCCAACAAAATAATTATTAAAAGCCTCTGCTATTTTATTCACATCAGTGAATTCATGACTATCCTTAGAATTGAAAACATCGGGAAAATTGTTGTTTTTTCTAGTCTGTAGAGTGTCATTGATAGTATTCCATGTTTCTCTCATGTTGTTTTTATATTCATTAAAAGGATGAAAATAATAATTATTTTTAGCTTATTCCGGAAGCGTGCATAATTGTATTTATTATCTGCTGTAGGCAATTTTATATATGTTTTATAAAGTTTATTTTTTGTACGAATAGAATGTAAGATGCCAGAAGTAATCCAAGGGGAAGGTTTCTTCCTCGTCTTCCTGCCCTTAATAAGTTTAATAGGGAAATTTTTATTATAAATTTCACTAAGTGTATTGTGAAAATTATTGAAAGAATTATTAACATTATCATCATTAAAAACTTGATGCCAGTCCAAACCAGATACTTCCGAAATAAAATTATCAATATTGATATTTGAAAAATCTTGAGCATAAAAATCCTTACGATCATGCTTAGTGGGTAAAAAAGAAATATTTAAATGGATCGGAAAATGATCAGTAATGTCAGTGATAAGAACTCCTGAATATTGTCACCCAAATTGCCGTTAGTCAAGATATTGTCAATAAGTGACAAGGAAGAACTAGAAACCCGGGTAGGTTTGGTGATTGTGGGTATGAAACTACAAGAAGCTAAAATATTCAAAAAATCCGACGAATTTGGCCTATTGATGTCTATATTGAAGTCACCCAACAAATAGCAAGGTTTCTTCTCCTTATATAATTGATTACTGTAAAATTCGTGTGGTATGAATTGGGAACAAATACTGCTGTTTCGAGGAATAAGTACAATTAGCAAATAGACCATCGCATTTTGAGACATATTTCTTATAAAAAAAAAAAACAATTGACCAATAATCGCTACAATTTTAGTTAATAATTAAGTGTGTTCTAATTTAAAATGACACATATTTCAAAGTTGAAACTTCGGAATTCAACAAAATGTGGACAGTACTACCTCCTGAAATATACAAATGACCCCCTGCATGAGCATACATACATACATACTATTCGAATAGCTTATGCCCATTTCAGATCCGCGGTATTAGCGTGACTTGTTATTTAATTAACATGAGTCTCGAAGTGGGATGATTTGTACATCTGCATTCATGCGTACATATGTAAAATTAGATACAGAATTCTGCATAAAATAATAATATATGGAGCTTTAAGATTTACCGTAGTTACTGCAATCTCTGTGTAAATTGAGAAGAAAGTGACAAACAGTTTAACTAGTCTATTAAGTCAATTAAACACTACGTCAGTGGTTGACGTCAGACAGGACTCTCAAATACGCACTAGAGGAACTGGAACGATAAACGAACCGAGGTACA
>KN882747.1:66589-82098 GCA_000934455.1 Apostichopus parvimensis
CTAGGCTTTTGTATCATAAATAGATACAGCGCTCCTTTCGATAACCAAATACTACTTGAAAAATATATAATTCTAGATTAACTCATCCGCTGAACGACTTAACAAGATCACCTTAATGGATAGCTTAGTAAAAAGAGCAAGGAGAAACTAACAAAAATCATCGGCATCTGAAATTTGAAGAGGAGAGAAAAAGTTCCAATGTTAAACTGCGTAGATTTATCAGTTGGCTTAATTGTCTATGCTATAGCAGGATCTCCAGTTTGCCCTTAGAGAATATCCTGCTAGCATCAAAACGTCATGCCCCTTAACTTATACCGGTATCTGAAAGTGAAAACAAAAAATCCATACGTATTAAAATGGTCGCTTGTCTTTGATATACCATTTGCCCAATCTATGTGCTCATACTTTCGCAAATGTTATTTCTGAAATGTATTTATCACAACCAAGTCGTGATCAATAATAAACTATTATATTGTTAGCGCTAAGAATACATATTGCTAAGATATTTGACAAAAGGACTTTAACCTCCATTCTTGACAGTTAATCAATGTCGATGCGAAAGTGATAGGGAAAATATATATAATGGTCGCTTGGATACGATTGTTTTATATACCTGAGTTTATATTTGCCCCTCCTAGCTTGCTAAGGTTAACTTTCTTTGCCATGTAGTAATATACTATACGACACAACGCATGCTCTCATACAAGTCAGAGATATCGTCATCATGCGTTCATTCGTGTCTTGTGTTGTCTTTTCTCTAGGTTTGTTGTGTTCCTTCATTCCTTCTTTTACAACCATTACATTCTACAAACATCATGTATTTCAGTCGCATTCAATATCATTGGACGGTTGTCATCATTCAAGTCTTGACAACGATTGGACGTTTCAGGACGAGATATTGGTTGTTCATAATGTTATCGTTAATTCGATATTTGGCGACACGATTCGAATGTAGGGCAACAACTCACTTTATATATCAAATGTTTCACTGATGCACGAAGTAACTTATAAATGTCAACGGTCATCAAATGTGTTGGTGGAACATAACCTGCTGGTTGAGAGTAAGTACAATTTTAGATTGTAACACTACTACACATTTTGAGTAAAGTCAATTTAATAACAAATATATTTATTTTGATTTGCTTATATATGGTAAGTGTGAATAGTGTAACTACTTTAAGGTTAAGTATTCTAACTAAAAATGCAGTGTGATGATGTTCTCAGTGACAACTATTAAAACAAATTAACGTTCAGCCTACATGTCAATATACTGTAACGTTTACTTGTGCACACAATATGTTTTGACCGTTCAAATATATACATATTAACCGGAATCGGTGTGAAATGAAAGTCCGGGGAAATTTGGGATGAAGAAATTGTATTTTCTAAGCTTCATCATAACTAAACTTAAGGAATCTTGAACCCCCCCCCCAAAAAAAAGAGAGGGGTTGTGACGTAATTGCTACATGAAGGGAACAGTACCTGCCTCCCGACGCTCCTGTGGGGTACAATGCCATTTCTTACCAAGATTAATACATTAAAGAGTAATATATATCCTGCTGTTAGTCAATGGTCAATACATGCTTTGTTGTTCTCTTCGTGATCAGAACCAACATACCATTATAAGTGTATCGTATATCCTAGAACGATGTATCAAGAATCTGCTCGTGCTATTAGATATATTGTAAACAGGATACTATAAAATAATTAATGGTGTATTCTTTCAAGTATCAAATAGGTAAATGAGACGAAATTCTACGAAACTGATTTTCATTTAGTATGGTGCAAAAACAACTGCCACGTCGTCTTATTTTAAGCCATATTATTGTCAATTTTTGTTTTCATAATTTGATGATTTTTAAAATAACCTTTAAAACTTTTTTTATTTGGAGTAGGTCTAATCCAAACGAAAGGAAAAATTCTTTTGAATGCAGAGGAATTCTTTGATAATTGTTCCCATTGCAGATTATTTAAAATTATTTAATATCTTCACCGAATAACATGTAACAGGTTGTTCGGCATAGCGAAAACCGTTAGCTGTTATGTACCATTCTGTCAGTCAACACCAATAGCAAAAGAGAAATCACTTTTGCAAGAAAAGTGCCCACCTTAACAACAACTATGATATCAGTCTTATTTCCCAAAAGATGTAGTCTTGATTAAGCAAGACAGTAAATGGTCAGTATGATGGAAATATATTCATATGGACTTTAAGATTATCATTTATTGTTGCGTCCTACAATATCTACAGTGTAACTAACTGTGATGATAACTACATTGAAATACCGATCTAATATGTTTAGTGAGTCAAATGGTTAAAAAAGTTTTAAAAAATTAAACTAAGCATGACCTCTGATGGAAAAGTTTGGAAGTAATATTTTCCCATAAATATAAGTTCGGTTTCAGATCGGCCCCTATCATCATAATTATTTCAAGTACCAACAAGAAGAATTGTTTTATCTGAGAAGTTAAACTAAGCATGATCCTGATGGACAAGTTTGGAGGTAATATTTTCCTTTAAATCTTAGTTCGGTTTCAGATCGGCCCCTGTCATCACAGAACAATCCAAATACCTAAAAAGATGCCAAAATAATCAAAAGAAACCCTAATGAGACATTTTGTTGTAATCTACATCACAAAAGTCAACTGCTAATGTGCATTAATACAACCATATGGTGGTGGTTTTTCATTTTTGTCATAGCTTATACTAGTTCCTATTATTTCAACCAATTTAATATGAACAATTAACCAATTTGAACTAGTATAAAAAAGGAACTGCATATTTTCCACGTGTCGACTTTCATTCGTTGCCTTTGAGGTTGTCTGATGTAATCAAGTACGTTACTTGAGGGCGTCTTTAATCAGTTGGTCTGAGTTGAAAGGTTGCGGCATGCAACACTTAAGTGTAGAGGTAAATGTATTCGGACGAGTTTGTCAGCAAACAACTATATCAAGTTACCAGAACAATAAGATCGTGGCAAGTATGTCAACCAAACGCACCCTTCATAACAACTATTCTACAGGTTAGCCGTTCCAAGTCAACATGTACCGAACCGTCAAGACTCTGTTGGTGTTTCTAGCCTGTAACGTTTTAGTTGCAGAAGGTAAGTGCTCGTTTTCCGGAACTTTAATAAAGAATTTAGTTTCTGTGATACCGTAAATGCTAACATCTTTTCGAGGGCCTGTTAAATATATTTATTATAATAACATGGATAAGTCCACTGTCTTCCCGTTGGGTTCCTTGGTAGGGAACGACCCCTTAACTTTATTTCTTGAGACTTAGATGGACGACAAGTCCAGTTTTTATGCTTGGGATTACAGTTGATCACTGTATGGATTAGTTGGTTAAGTTTAATTATACTTCGAAAGTGTCAAGGCTTAAAATGGTTATCAATTTAAGGTCACAGAGAGATTTGACCCCACTAGGGAAAATTACTATTGTCATAACGTTGGGTTTGTCCCAGCTTGTCTATCTCTCTCATGTTAGTCTCGACTCTCCCGTGGCTTTCATTGATGATTTGGAAGGTACTATATTTAAGTTTATTTGCGGGGGGAAATCCTGATCAGATTAAATGTGTTACTCTTTATAGACCATATGTTGAAGAAGAGGAGGGGGGAGGGCTATATCATTAGCTTCATCCATGGGCTTAAAATGTACTTGGGTTAAAGATATTTGCAAGAAGGGGTGTCTTTCTGGAAACTTTGTTTCCGATTTATATCTTAAAGAAAATGTAAAGGTTTCATGTTCCAATGTCACTTTAAAAATAGAGAAATCGCTATTATAATTGTTTTTTTGATGACGTTTACAAGGCTTCGCCCATTTCCACTTATCACATACCATCGAACAATTTTAAAAAGGAAGCTATCTGAAGCAAATCAATCAAATATGATTTTACGCTTAAGAAGGGAATTATTTACGTGGGCGATCTTCTTGACGAAAATGATCGCCTCCTTTAATTCCATTGTTTCAAAAGAAAGTTTAGTATCACTGTTTGCCCATTCACACTTTTGTATTGCTATATTCCGAGAACGTGGAAGTCTCAGCTTCATGAAGTGGAGACGGGTCGAGGGAATGTCCAGGATAAAGTTTTGTCCATTGGCAAAATGCCTTCTGTTTCACGTGTTATTTACAAGGCTATTGTTAATCCGCTTACTATCCTTCCGAAAGCTATTGTCAAGTAGAGCAGGGAGCTAGATATCGATTGTAATCACTGGAGAGCAATTTTCCAAATTCCTTTCAATTCACTCAGGGAGAGCAAAATCATTTATTTACTATTTCGTTTTCTTCATCGCATGTTAGGTACTAATAGATTATTTTTTTAAAACAAAAGGAGAGACGCTTTGTGCACTTTTTGTGAACAGCAAGAGAACACTTCAAGTCATTTATTTTGGGATTGCCCAGCAGTTTCAAATATTAATTTAGATCGGGAACAAAGGGTACTTGGTAATCAGTTCTGCTTTTCCAAGCAGGACCCTTTTTTCGGTTAAAACTTTAAACAAAAACACCCTTTTTTTTCTAATTTTCAATCTGAAGTTTATGTATACAGAAAAAGAATGGTGAAATAGCTTTCGAGTTGCCCTGAATTTTTAAATCATTTTTTTTTATTAATAGTCGAAAAGCGTCTCTCGTTGAAAAGCACTAATCATCCAATTATGTATGATATTTTGAGAACTTAATTCAGCTTTATTAGTATGCTTATTGAAGAGTAATTGTTGAGCGGCTCTCACCAAAAATCTTATTTTCATTCATGTATCCTGTACATTATACCTTTTTGAGCGATATACACCAAATGGTCGGAAAAATATAATAAGAAGAAGAAGAAGAAAGAGAAAAAGATTTCTTTCCCTCTATTTATTCGAAATCTACTTTCTGTTACAGTATAAATATAGAACAACGTAATACTAATATAATAATACTATATCTCACTTTTGAAACATGAAGAAGCCCATCCAAAGGCTTGATTGAACATGCACACACGAATCACTACAAACACACACAAATAAAATAACAACTAACAAAATAATTCAACACAACAAGAGAAAGCATTTAAAATTAACTTTGTTCTTAATCTTCTTCGTGGACTTGAGGTAAATATACCTTTCAACGTTTATTGCAAACTTAAATTGATAAAATAATTCCTCGATACAAAGATCCTTGTTTTGGCGCCTAGAATGGCAAATATAATGTATAATTCAAAAGTTATATGGATGGATACATCCATTCTCAAAGTCAAAAAGGTATATTTTTATTCAAGAAAAATTGCTTTCTTGAAAAACAGTTTTCCACTTCTAAAATAAAATTCGATGGTAAATGACAATCCCAAATCAACTGCTCTAGACCTTCAACTTGTGTTGTACAGAAGGAACGCTGGCCACTGTTGCTTTATACCCATACTAAATAAAAGTTTATTAGTCGTAATTATTATATGTAAAATCCTGAAATGATAATAACTCAGTTTTACCCCTTTAACTTCATAAAAAAATGGCAGTTCTTCTCCGTATATACATTAAACAAAATATTCCATTTTACTAATGCTGTATGTTTCTCGGTAATACGAGACAGCATCTTGGAATAAATTAATTTGAAGATTGAAATATCATTCATTTAACTTGTTAAACCTATTACATTTGTGATTAATAGAGTTAGTTTTTATACAGTCTTCCTTTCTGCAGTCCAGGGGAATACAACCAAGTAAACCAAAATATAAAGTAGGTGGGAATCATTCAATCTGAAATCGGCCAATGAACATATCATAGGCCATTGGATTACCATACTGATCAAACAAGTCGCTGATATATAGTACATTTCTCTTAAACAAGTGAATATACATACTGTACAATAATAAAGGAATTATTCCACATTAATTGGTTACATAAATTCATAAAGGCAATGTCGCATCAAGCATATGTAATTTGCTAAACACAAACATTTATAATATTGTGGATATCTTGATAGTACACTTGCACTGAAAAAAAGGATTTTTTGTCAAATGGACCTAACGCAATGTCGAAAAACAATTTCCAGAGACCATTCATATAATTACAGTATCGTTTAATCCAAGTACACTTCAAACTCTTAATAAACTTTCCATATGTTATGTTCCAACGAAAGGATTGACTCTTTTGTTGACTGTTTAATTTTGTCCGGATTGCCAGACCAAATAAAATAATTAATAACACTTTCCAGATCCTTAATTAACTTACTCGGAGGACTAGGCAACACAAGAAATAGAAAACAAACTGTGGAAATCCAAACGTTAAGTAAGACAATTTAAGCGGAACAACTCATTCCCATCCGTTGTGTGAAAGATGCCACGTAGTTCACGGGACTATTAGTAATCTCAACTTGAAAACGCCAGTTCTCTTGTTACATAGGGACCTAATGGAAACTAGTTGGAGTTTGTTAAATTGATTGGAAGGCCTGACGCTTGCTTCAGCAAAATAAAAACACATATAGTAGAAGTGAGAAACTCCTTAGATAAGACTCCTTAATATAGCAACAATTGCCTGAGAAGTAATTTTATGATCGGTGTGTAGAAGTGCAATAGGCCTATAATGTGTTAATAATGTAGAATCTTTATTTGGTTTTGAAATGAAGGTAATATCCCCTCTACTCAATTTATTGTCTAAATTCAAAACAAGATTTTTGAGGTATTTTTGTCCTTCCTCTACCCATGTAAATATAAAATGTGAAATATAACAGAAGCTCGTTTTGAGCATCCTTGGGTTGGGCAGGAAACTCAGTGCTTTCTCTGACAAACAGTAGCTGCTCCAGTGCGGACGTCTTACTTATGATCTTTAACTCTGTCTATCTATAACTTAAGAAGAAGAAGAACATGATGGGCATCGTTACTTTTGCATTCGAGTTACTCCTTCACCAATGTCTATTTTATTTTGTGTATATCCATCCAAAATAAAAAAATTATGAATCCTAACGATCTCCTTATGCGTTACAAATGTATGTGCGAAGGCTTCATAAGTAAACAAAATGGATCAATGACATTTTCTTACATCATTCAACGTTTTGCAGTAAAATATCGGTGAAAACTGTTGCATATATAAAGTTTCAAAGTCACACAATAAAGGTTCAAGTTAATATCGGATGTAATCATACTGTAGCTTGTGCTGACATTTCAACCTGTCGTCTATTGTAGTAGATCAGGACCATTCCGATAGAGAAAAAGCATAGGCTATACAACAAACAAAACACGTGAATTATAAAGTTCATGTCTTAATGATTTCTATCAGTTAAATAGGTACGCAGGAATTGTTGGCGTTTGTTTTTTTGTAGACTATTCTGTATCAAAGCCAATGAAATATTGTAGAAATATTGTCTGTGTATTATTAGAATGTTGTACCTAGTTAGCAATGTTAACTTCTCGTTTTGTTGAGTAACTTAGAAACAATAATTGACAGCGATTGAGTTGGACATATGCCTGCCAACGAGGTAACCGCGCCTAACTTTTTTCTGCATATTTTATCTGCTTTAAAGTTTTTTTTTCACTCCTTCTTAAGCATGTTTATTTTGGCATATAAAAAAATCACCACCGTCTCATCACCACCGGCCTCCACCACATAGCCCTCCTCGGCCTCCTCCTCGGCCTCCTCCACCTCCCCCCGTTCGGCCAACGAAAATAAGCGCGTGTCCACCATCACAGGACCTAACAAGTAATCGAGGAGAAACAACAAGGAATATCTTTTGGAACGCTCCTCAAATAACTGATGGTTCACCACCTTATAAGTTCGTACCAGATCACTATTACTATCATAAGAATTATATATCATATTGAGTTGAAGTATATATTATATTACACATTACATGTAATTAGTTCCTTTAAACCTGGACAGTCCGTGCTCCGTTGTGGCGAAACGGTTAAAAGGAAAACTTTCTACAATGTTTAGAATTTGATCTAGAAAATTATTAGTGCTGTAGGCCTTTTAACAAAACTATGTGCAAACTTCTGTCGTAGTAGGCTAAACTCGTTTTTTTTTGTTATGTATTTAGTATTATTTAAAGTAACATGTTGACCAGATTTGTGTAATTCGTTTGATACGTTTATTGCAGTTTTATTATGTCTCACCTTCTAAAAACACGTGGACCATCTTTATTATGGCTAGGTTGCTTTTTGAAAATTATCCTGAATTCAAAAAATTGTCAGCAAGGGTGAAGCGAGACACGTACACCTTACACTGATTGCAGTTAAGCCAAACAGTGTACGTAAAATACTTCCAGTATGATAGTTCTACTCACGACTGCTTTAACTTAGTACGGCCAAATTTCGCTGAAGCCGAATAATAATTTGTTATATTTCGCCTAGTGTCGTACGAACAGGTAAAGCAAGTGGGTCAGAATTCGAATGCAACGGTCAACCTTCTAAGGTATGTTACTACGCCGAAGGTAGAGGTGGAAGATCAGCCACATGTTGTTTCAACGTCCAGTGTTCAAGTAAGTAGAGACATAGTCCTTACCATTGTAGTAACCCCCCCCCCCCCCCCTCATCTGAGGTCGTATTTTCGGAAGCAGTTTAGGACGTGTTGTAAGAAATATTTATTTTCTTTTAAAGATAAGGAAATTCCTATGCGTACCTCACCTACCCCTATAAATATGCAGCAACTAGAAGGCGAGGTTCAGCTATTACCCTCATTGGAAGACTCTGTGTTGTTTGAAAGGGCCTTATGTCTATCTTTAAATAATTACACGTTACTATTATATTTTATACAGTTATCGAGTGCAGCGAGATCGGAGAAATTGATGGCGGTGTTGTTGATTGTACTAATGGTAACGCATTTGGTTCTGTGTGTACCTTCCAATGTGATGATGGATTCATTCTAGAGGGTCCACCGGTGTCAGTTTGTGAAGAAAGTGGGATGGCTGATCCTGCAGTAGAATGGACCAACGACAAACCAACATGTCAACGTAAGCCCCGTTTTTGTTATTGTTTGTGTTTAGATGAACGCAGTATGTACGCTTCATCACGTGATTGTCTTTAAATGAAAGAAATCGTTGATCACGAAGACAATATGGAAACATTTCAGTTGCAGCTAAGATATTATGTTAACTACATTTGTTTTTCTGTTTAGTACATGTATGTTCTAACCTAGAACGGTAACTTTTACTTATACTGTTTACTTTTAGCTGTTACAATTATGCAGATTTTTATGTGTTGCCGTCGACATATACATCAAGAAACTGTGTGTAAGTCAGACTGTGAGTCGATACTGGACCGAATATACACTTGTTTGATGTTCAGGTGAAGTAAAAATGTCATTCAATAATAGTATCAATCAATAAGAGTGACAAAGTGAACGTTAACCTAACAGCACTTTCCATGGTTCTTTTGTGGTTGTAATTCTATATGGGGAATGCTTTTGTATGAGTTACCGGTTGACGTCACTTTCCTATTTCACTTCTTTGCAAATTCAAGATGTTATCCAACCTATATTAGTGAGAGGGACCTGTCCTGATGATTTTGTGGTAGATGCAGGAGGCCCAACTGCAGTTGTCGAATGGACGAATCCTACATACCAAGACAGAACCACTAATGAGGACGTACCGGTTCGTTGTAGTCATGAATCTGGCCAAACGTACGGTATAACAGTTTATCCCATAGTGTGTGAACCGGATATAACAACAAACTTCGAGTACGAAATCTGTGAATTTACCGTCACTGTACAGCGTAAGCTAATCTTCATGCGAACAAGTTCAGAACATTTATTATGTTGGCATTTAACAATTACCTTTTATGAAATGTTGAATTAGAACGAAACACAAAAGCGCCGGTGTTAAATTTTCGAACCGCGGCTTTTTAATTTAATTTTACAACTAATGATTTATTAGTTAGAGCACAATTTCTTGACAGTCACTCAAAATGTTTCTTTCACAAAAGAAATGACACAACAACCATCTACATTCATATTACAACTTTAAGATAACAGAGTTCCTATTTGTTTGCATATACAGATGCCGCTTGTCCACTACTCCGCCCTCCTCTTCATGGAAGTCTTGCGCTTCATAAGTCGTCATTTGCAGAAATAGCCTTCCAACAATGTCAAGAAGGATGGGATGTTCCCAGCATTGCAAGGTCAGAAAGTTACACTGGAGAATTCCATTGTTCCTTTGGGGAAGATTGGCAGCCGATGACAGTCTACGATTGTTCAAGTGAGAAAAATAAATTATGAACAATATGTTTCCTTTTGAATTTGTTTCAGCTTTGATTTCATCTGATGTATAAATATCTGACAACACTTGCCGTCTGCAAGAAAATTATTTGGCTCTCAATGCCTTCTGAACTGATATATGATATGTGATTCTTATCTCGCACTGATTTCTGTTCACTGTATATCATTAATTACAGATATTAGTCGTATCATATGTAAAGGCTCAAACTGGTAATACAACCGTTGTAATAGTGGCAACCTCTAATTCATCACTGACAGCTATACTTTGCTAGCCGGAATCAATATGTAATGGGTAATATTTTTTGTCAGATATTCTATTTAAAATTTCATTTCACTGCTTAAAATGAAATTTAGCGAAACAATTCCATTGATGCGATCCATTCTACAGTCAGTTGGTGAAGCCATGTGCACGTAGTTTATGTAATACTAGTGGGGTGTTTCGATGACAGAATATGATTGTTTATTAGTATGGCGAAGATACTCCTTTTTGATTCATTATTGGAATCTTCTGTGAATGCATCTGGATAAGGCAAATGTAAGGATGTCTTCAGCAATTCAGCTGGTAATATTTTGTTTTCAATTAAATATTTAACTGAATTACTTGCAGATTTAACTGGTACTTTTAAAGTTAAAGTTGCATTTCGTTAAAATTATAAATACACATAATTTGACAACTGCAAGTAAAATCCAAATATATCAGTTTTCAAGGATAAATCAACAGAAATATAAGAATAGGAAGTTAAACCTTTTAAAGAACATTTTCCGTCATGACATCACAGTCATTCTACTCACATTATTGGGTTTAAATAAATTGCTGAGAGTTTAACAACTTAACTGTACTCCACGTTAGGTCAGATAGGCCTGTAAAATATTCAGCAAATTCTATTCTTTTTTACTGTAGCCGATAATGTTCATCATTCAGTTTTAGTTTTCACATGTGTATAAAACTTGTCGGTAGGCCAATATTCGTCTTCTTCAAAAATTTAGGAATTCGTAAAATGTTATTGTACTAAACCCATAAAGCAAACTTGTGCTCACAAAATAAGATAATTTATAAAATAATTGCTAACATTTTAAACAAAATAACTGTCCTTTTTCCCCAAAAGATTTAAGATTGCATTTCGCGAGTTAAAGACAAGGTATGGTTCTCATTTTAACATTACAGAACATTATTTCGTTTCCATATTCTCACATATTTCCTCAACGAGAATATCTGTTTAACCTAATCATACTGTTGCTGGAAATATTTACTATTGCCAAGTAAGAATTCATTGCACCAGCTTGCGTAACTGACCTACTGTCATATTTACTTAAAAATCATAAAGTGGACCGCGAAATAGAATATCAATATTATTTTAAACTATGTCTTAACATTAAATCTTAATCTATGTTGTCACCTAATACTTGCCGATAGCGACCAATCCTTTCAAACGTTGGTGTACTAACAATCTAGCTTTAAGTCAAATATATTGTGATAATACAAGTATGTAAAAAAAACATTTATTGTAAAAGAGAAGTGTAGAGTTTTCATGAGTGGATCAAACTACTGGTAAGATCCCACACCACATACGTGCTGCCTAATACAATCATAATGATATGACCTGTATCAAGCTTGATTAAAAATTATTGAAGGTTCTAATGGAAGGGCGTACAGACTGCAGCAATTTCCACTGAAATGGTGTTTGCAAGTAATGACTTAACAGCTATTGTGTAGTGCATTGATTCAGTAACTGAATCCCCTTTGATCACCCCACGCACACACTCTTTCATTCTCGGATTTATTTCTCTCGATGCCATCATTTGAACACCTTTATGATACCGTAACAAGCACCATGGAAGAAATATAATTAATTTTGTTTACTAAACTCTGCATCGTCATCCATTTCAGCTTATGTTGCTGAATTGTGTTTTAATAATTTTCTTATGTAGGAACAACTCGTCCCGGTAGGATGAGGATACTGAATGAGCTTCAATATTATTCTGGTAATTGTGAGGATGATCAGACGAAGAGAGCCATTGCTAATAACTTCGTACAGCAAATTAACCAGCAAACTACAAATCCGAATCTCCAAGACGTGTGGAACAATTGTGTTTCTTGTGGAGTAGAAGATGTGACGGTTGAGTGTGGAATGGAATCTAGACGACGAAAACGCGATACCGCTGCTTCCTCGGATGAATTTGTGCTTGATATCAAATTTTATCTTGCGATCGATGTACCAGCAAGTAATTCGCATGAAGAAGATCTCGGGAAATTATTTGGAATGGAAGACTTACTATTGGACTTATCAGACGAAATAGCTTACCAAGTCACAGAGGGGCAAATTGTCCCGGAGGTAGAGTATAAATTGTATTTAGCAAGATTTTTGCCATCTTGTTACCAAGTCAAACTAACAAAGCAAACAGCTATAACCACATTATGTTAAGTTCAACGCCATTCCCTCTTTAATCAAATGTCAAATTACATCAAGTGTTCAAAGTACGAAGTTTGTACATTTTACAAATGCAATGTTTAAAGCTATAGGTCAATGTTTTACAATGTTATCAGGTACCAGGACTTCAGCTTACGCTGCACGATGTACCCATCATATACCACGAAGTTTATCCAGTTTGCGAGTCAGGGTTTGCCAGTAATAGAGCAAAACTGAATTGTGGTAAGTATAAAAATTGTTATGTGGCCTCTGAAAATTCAAAGATACTACATCTTGAATCAGTGAAATAAGTAAGAATTATATATTTGGGAGGATCTTTTTGGGGGGCCAATTCTGTGACTACTTTCTAATTTTCTGGAAGGCGTGTATTAAAAATTGTTGACGTAATTCACTCTAAATGAAGCTTTCCTCTTGTGTCTCTTGGTTTTAGTTGCTTGTCCAGGGGGAACCTTTAATGATGAGACAGAGAGTGTTTGCATACCTTGCCCAGTTGGCCAATATCAAAATAAGACTAAACGGACCACCTGCAATGAATGCGATGAGGGCATGTCGACAATCATGGAAGGTTCTGTAAACATTACAGAGTGCATTGGTAGGTGAATATATTTGACAGTCGTCGTAAGGTAATAAGTTTACAAATGCAAAGTATGTTTGTGTGCATTTTAGATCCTCCTGCATGCAGGAACTCGCAAATAAGCCTTATTGGCTTATCAAAGCCGCAACAGGGTACAGTTCTAGCACCATTTCTGTTTACTGTCTACACATCTGAAATTCGCTCAACAAACCCTAACTGTACCTTAGTGAAATTTGCTGATGACACTGCCTTATTGGTTTGGTTTCTGATGGCAACCATAACATGTACCTTGAACAGATTAGCAGACTCGTAGATTATTGTGATGGAAACTACTTGGAATTAAATGTAACTAAAACCAAAGAAATGGTTATTGTTTTTAGAACTAGACATAAGCAAACGATATGATAATTAAAGGTAGTAGTGTTGAAAGTGTAAGTACTTACAAATATTTAGGGGTTATAATTGATGATAAATTAAATTGGGGTGAACACATAGATTATGTTGAAAAACGGCTAAAACCAAGATTACACTGCTTACGTAAGCTGAATTCTTTTAATATAAATCCAGATATTCTCGCCATCTTCTATAACTCCATTATCTGTAGTGTTTGGACCTATTGTATAACTTGCTGGGGAGGTAATGCGGGAAGAACCAGCGTAAAGGTTCTGGATGATGTTATTAAAGGTGCTGGTAACATTATTAGGAAAAGTCTGCCGTCAGTGGCCTCGGTCTACGAAAATTGTGTACGAGACAAGCTGCTGTCCATGTGGAAAGATCACAGTCACCTTTGCACAATCATCTAACCAGCCGTATCATTGCTCGTAGCTAGATTGAGGTCGCTGACGTCACACACAAATATACATCGTTCTTCGTTTATAGGCACTGCCATTCGTGTTCACAACAAGAACTTCACGAGGTAGGGGGGGGGGGGTAGCCGTTTCACTTAGTTGCGCTGTTGGAGCTAGTTAGTGCATATTTTGTTTAGACTGTAACTTGTACAGTATCAGTGGGTTTTTTTTTGGTATTTTGTATCATTCATTGTATAAATGTTCTTTGTATTATGTATCATTCATTGTATTGCTCACCGCAGACATGTAATTTCCTTCTGGGATTCAATAAAGTTGACTTACTTACTACTTACTAGAGCTGACCGAAGTCAGTCTCTTAGATTCACATTTAGTATCCATGATTATAAATTGTCAATTTACAACAACTCTGTAACTGAACGACTTACATTAATATTGGAGTGACTCAAACTGGGGACATTATGATTGGTAGGCATCGGCATTAACCACTCAGGTAACACTCCTAAGTCTTGTCCTGACACCCAAAAAACAGTTTGACTTATGTTTTTAAACGCCTATCATTCGTCCATTCATGCCTAAAAGTAACATATCAGGAAAGATCTACTAACTTCTTAAAATCATTCATCTATCTTTTTACCAGACTTGTGCCCAGTAGGTACGTCATCTCCTACAGGATTCCAACCTTGCTCAAGGTGTAATGAGACGTCTGTCCAACCTCAGATTGGACAGCAAAGCTGCCTGCCTTGTGGCGAGGGGACAATGAAATCCCAGACCTCTGAAAAGTGTGAGTATTGATTTATAAAAGGTAATTGTAGCATTGCACAAAATATATCAGACATGGTGCTGATCATGATAACTTCTGATGAGTAAGCGTAATTTATTTTCAAATCATGTGACGATTCACCGGGTACTCATAGCTAGTACAGTAACTACTAGTGCCACCTGTATTACATGTTATCGTGTTACGAACACAAAGTAGTAATTACTGATGCACGGTTGTTGGTCATGAACAGTAGCTGCTGTACCAACCATTTATTGCGAGTTCATTAATAAGCAATTCCAAAATGAAGTTGTTTTTAGTCGTTTTAAGCTAATGGTAGCCTATGGATAGACCAGAATATGGCCTTTCTTCGTTCTTGGCTTGGCGAGTTGGATTAATTTTAAAAGAGGTGTCAATTGGAATCAAGCGGAACCGTACCTTCTTTACTTCATCTCGTAGGCTTTCTTATCTTTCATAGACTCCTTGTCCAATCGCCCAGTCCTTTGTCTTACATGGGAACACGTTAACAACTGTGCAGTTTTAACAGCTGTAACATATGTTACCGTGTTTCTAACACAAAGTATTTAGGTGCCGATGCACGGTTGTGGGACATGACAAGTAGTTGATGTAACAGCTATGAGTATCGGCCGGAAGATTGCCACACCCTGAAAGAATATTTAACAAGTGTGAGACATTGATAATATTTTACAAGTAGGTTACCTATAATACCCGTTGAAGGATGATCACATCAATTTGATCCC
>KN882747.1:97033-109461 GCA_000934455.1 Apostichopus parvimensis
GGTCAATTCTAACTCGGTTTTCGGTCGTTAATTGTTGATGTAGCCTACCAGGTAAAAGGTTGAAATGACTTTAACAATTTCAAATTTAATAATTGGATTTATTATGCCATTTGGAGCACATAACATAGGCTATAACAGAACATTACTGGCAAAAACTAGGGGGGGTTGATTGTGTGGGCCAACCCCCTCTTCAAAAAGTGGGGGGGTTAAAACCCCCCCAACCCCCCCTGTTTCTCCGCCCATGCTGAATTGAGTTGTGTAATTCTAAAGAAAACTGTGTCCAACAAGCGCCTTGAAAACGACACAGTAACAATTACACTGCAATTAACGCTGTGTCTTGAAATGTCAACAACACTCTTTAACTTCAAGGATTGCTTTGCTGGTTCTAACATTAAACATCAATTTAAACTCCATCTATGCGTTACTCGTTTGTTCTATGGTACGTTAAGACTGCGTTCATATGGATTGGTATCTCCCATGTTCTTGTCGCTGTTCTTGTCTTGGCAATGTGTGTACTCAGACTGGACAGACAAACCACATATCTAGAAACAAAATGAACGAAAACGGTATCAAGTTCATTATTTTGTATTCATAAGAAACACAAATGGAAAGAAACCATAATTTCAGTCCAAATATGTTTACCTCCTTCTTCATCTGCAATAATTTAGATATATTATAATAGAAACAGTCTGCGTTGCTATGGTAACTAACATTTGCAGTGCTTACCTGCAATTAACTGAGATTTGTTTGAAATGTATTAACTCAATTTAAAGAATTGTTTTCTCCATCGATATAGATATTACCATGGATGACTTCAGTGTAATCAAAGGTACTATAATAAAGTTAACTTTTCATATAGTTCGACGTTTAGCTAAGACAATCCGATCATTGTGGAAGAAAAGGGTTCAAAATGGTATCTTTTTAAACAACGTAGATATCTCAGCGTAGGAACATGATATAGTTTATAACTGATCAAGCATTCTAAATAATTGAGTTGGCGCATCTGCCAGTATAACGCTACACGCTGTAAACACTATGACTGATGCAATCAATATTGAAAGTGGACGCCTTAGAGAAAAATCCTGCTCTTCTCCCACCCCGTCTCTCTTTAACAGGGACATTTTATGTCCCTGTGTTTACCTAAAACGTCCTTACCTTCATGAATGAAGATCGTATCTCACTAATTTCTGGTCTCAATGAGCAATCTGAAGTCCAACAATTAAACAACATTTCGTTCCTATTGTGATAAAAAAGTAAGAAATCGTCACGAGTTAATAATTTTTTACATAACCTTTATATATTTACCTAAAATGCCATACCTGACAATGACAAGTCGGCCCCGAAGCAATTCTTATAATATTATCTAAGTACTTGAACTGCTGAACTACCTGACTATGACAAGTCGGCCCCAGTGCAACCGTTATACTATTATCTAAGTACTTGAACTGCTGAACTACCTGACTATGACAAGTCGGCCCATGTGCAACCGTCATGCTATTATATAAGTACTTGAACTGCTGAACTACCTGACTATGACAAGTCGGCCCATGTGCAACCGTTATGCTATTATATATGTACTTGAACTGCTGAACTACCTGACTATGACAAGTTGGTCCCAACGGCATCCTTAAATGATGATCCAAGTACCTTATCTGATCTATCTAACAATGTCAAATCAGCCAAATGCAGTATTACAGTAAGTAATTACGTATTTTGCAAGTGTTCCATGTAATATCCGTGCTTTATATGGGCGAACCATTTTCTCTAGTATTACACATAGCATTGGAAACAGCCGTTTCCTTCCGATATTTCTAACTAACTCACTCACTGACAGATTCATATACATAACATAAATATTGCATTGTTTGCACGCATATCTTTCAGAATACAAACACGTCATGTATAACACCAATCACACATCATTTCAAAGTTCACATTAATCAGACTTATGTTTCTGAGCGAATGATATATTAGTTTATGTCAAGTATGTAAAGTATATTCGACTACCACATAGTTGATCCCACAGTTACGTACATCTCTAGGCAACCTATTTACCTTATCTCTTCATACGCATTCGGCCACTTCTCAAGGACAGTTGTATTACCCTGTATAGTAAATGGGGATGATCCTGTTGAATTTGAGAGAAAATAATTCAGTCATCAAAGGTGTTTAGAAAGTAAAGTATGAAATGCATAGTTTGTGATCCGATAAAAAAGATATAATATCGTTTCATACTATGATAGAATATGTATATTTCTTAACTATCGAAACATGACAAATTCCTCAAAGTAACACATAATCACTCTAAAACAATGGTGAAAAGTAACTCATAGTTCATCATAACTCGTGTACTAATGCTTTTATTCACACAATCAGTGATTTATAATGGACACTCAATTCTACAGGTGAAGCATCTTGAGCATGCAGTGAAATTAGCGTGTTTATTTTGTCTACTCCTGTGAGTGAAAAGGGGCGAGATATTGTTGCATCCGTTTTACCTGGTTGAAGTATTTCCCAAATCACAAGAGCGATGTACCACACGTCACTTTCGCAATTATATTCGCTACGCGATACAACTTCCGGTGGGGCGCTGTAGTCGAAGAAGTCATTCTGAATTAAACGATATGTACAGAATGTGATTACGTGTGAAACATATTGTAATCGATCTATATATCTTTATATAGAGAGGTAAACAGCACATGTAAGTGGGCGTGCAATTATATGCAAGAGTTTAATCTTCAACCATCCAATGAAGCATACTTAGTACATTATGATACCCACCCCGTATTATTGGTAAAATTAACTATACAACTGTGGCCATGGTGTATTTTTCCTTTTTAAATGAGAAACTAATTGTGTAGATAAACGCGTTACGATTTTGTGATATTTCTATGAAGGTCGCATATTTTAGTAGTCTGTGGTTTGTTGTAAAATTTCGAAATCACTATTCTATAATTGATATGGTAAATCAGAAAATGCAAAGTTGCCAACATAGTCAATTATAAAATAGTAAATTTGTGGGCAAGAAAAGGTAAAGGTGCCCAACCAGTGCTTGACTCTTATGTAATAATAGCATTTATACACTGTCGTCATAATCTGTGAATATTTAAGATAGCTTTCTTCGTTATTTTTGTATCAAACAGGTACTACACATGCTCTTAATTGAACCTACTGAAATCATGATTCTACTATAGTTAAGTCAAAGAAAAACGCTAATGATGTCGGCTTCTCTCAACTTCTTTCTTTGAAATACGTGCACCCTCGCGACTACGTGAATCTTGATAGTATCCCTGATAGCATTAGAGAATCAACATCTATAAATGTGCCCTATCACCATATCCAAATATCAGTGTTCAAACATACACCATATTGCAAGGTAGACCTTAACAACATCTCTAAACGAGACGCATAATAGATAAGTTAGCTATAGACACTAGACATTTATATCTGGAAATGCCGACTAAACGCGACAATCGTTTTCTTCTGCTAAAATTCCGTGTCTATTAATAACAACACATCCGTGATAAATGTCAACATTGAATGTTTCAATTCAACATTTTACCTGCTTCTTGTATGTTCTCACTGTGTGTCTCGCATCCTTTGTGAGACAGAAATCATACAGTTTACATACTGCTTGGTCAGTTAGCAAGATCTTCTTCGTAGATAACCCTGGATGAACAAACTGAAAAAAAGTACAGAAACTTCTTGATTATGACGTTTGCTCTTTGCCTGATGAGACCGAAGAGAGATTTAAACAGAAAATTCTCACAGAATAGGAAAGCTAGACTTACACTGGTGTTATTATTCTCTGACCACCATTTTGCAATTATATTGTACCTTTTCGAACCGCTATTTTGTAACGTAATATAATAACAAGGCTACATACAGAAGTTACCAACTTTAAATTGTTAAATATTTCTCTTCTACTTCTCCAATCTTATAACAAATATTCCTTACACCAATATGTTTTCTTCTCCATGAAAAACAACTTGCGTATAACTCCCACGGTTCCCTATTACTTATGTTACTTTTGCAGGTATTATTCCACAGCTGATATTTGTCCAGATACTTCAGCGCTAATTGTGGGTGAAATTATACATTTTATACTTTATCAAGTATAGACTGATTGATAAAAGTCGAATGTATAAAAGTCGATGTATAAAAGTCGAATATTAACTAATCACTTACTTGTAAAACGTAATGATCAAATACCGTAAAGAATTTATGCTAGTAGGAATATTTCCTTAATACTATTGTTTCTAACATAAGACAGTACCCCGTAAGAGTGTATCAGTTCCATGCCTTTCAGAATGCCCATCACGTACTTCATCACCTCCGTGATTGGCATGGCAACCGACGGCATCTTCTCGGCGTTCCCTTCCAATGGTATTCGTAAGTGTTTGTTGAGAGTTTTGCAGTTTAAATGAGTATGAAACAAACATATTTGACCTGTGAGGAAATAATCGTTTGCGAAGGTTTGGCCATAAATATTCTATTGTATTAGCCTGTTTATAGTTATCACGTTGTCTAGACTGGCAACATAATTCATTAGTTTGGAATAACGCAAATAAGTTTGACCAATTAGTTACAATACCGTATAAACACATTTTTAGAAGAAAATTATTTCGGATGGCTTGACATGAGCTCAGATATATCGAAGTGAGAGGTCTTCAAGAAAGGAGTAGTAAGCGTAACATACTTTATTGGTTATTAGTAATTAAAACAGAAATGAATTGCTGTAACTGTAGAAATACCTCCATCAACACAGAACCCCTCCATTGTAACGATGTTTGGGTATTCAGGTATGTCCAACATTTTCTTTACATATTGATCCCAACTCCTTTCATTCTGTTGAGAACCGTTCTCTAAATGTGAGAAAGATATTTTTTGTTTATGTGAGGTGCATAACAGCGATACCATTAAGAAACAGACACAAGCGATTTTGCATTTGAATGCGTACCAGGAAATACATAATTTGATAAACGACGCTTAACTTACATACGCGTAGTTAATATTTGATGAATATAAATATATTTTACCGCTTGGTGTTGTTACTACAACACATCGTTTTTCTACCGAAGAGAGGTTGATTGTTCCCATCCACCTGGTGTATATCGCCCCACCTTCATCTGGTATATTCGCTGCAGATCCTCAACATTGTACATTTTCCCTTGTACTTGCTTATCATACGATGGTAAATCATATGTCTCTGTCGAAACAAATAATACGTCCGTCGTATTTTAATGCGTACCACTAGCTCAGACATTTGCCCGAAAAGTGAAGATACTTAAAAACACTCGGTGCTACAACAAAATGCGATCTTCTTCCAGAATCTGACATTGAATTGCTACTTTTTTTTCTCATGGAAACTGTATGGTGTATATTTTTGATACTGTAACAGATTTTGCGTAGTATTTTAACTTTTGAAAGCTATTCGTTACGCTGTATTAACAGATTTAAGCTTAGAGTAATGATGTAAATCTTTCGCCGAGAATTCCCCGTTATCCTACTTTTACTATGATATAACAATCGTACACCTCCCCTTTGTTCGAAGAGTTGAGCTTTCCGGTCTCCGGAAGACTGGTGACCGCAATTCATAGGCGGTGTTCTTTGAAGTAGTACATCCTCGAGCGTGTAAACTTAAGCCAATGTTCAGGCTAGTACAAAAGGAGCTGATTATAACGTGCAGCATGGCGCTCTTTGACAAATTATCATACAAGACGTCTACGTACGGTATGTTATCTATTATTTTCTATCAACCAAGTTGGTATGTTACTAATACCACGGCATCGTGTCTAACTGTTCGTAGATATTGTAAGTGTGAGAATATTATTTAATACATTTGTGAGTCGTATTTGTTGTTAGCAAACTGCATTGAGGTAGGTTACGCCCAGTTATTTAGGAGTAACGCTATTGACCGATTGTTAACATTTACATTTTTTTTAGCAGGGCTCTGAACTGCGTAAAACTGTATGGCCGTTGTTAAGGATCAGTGCTCTGCTGTGAATAGATATATTTTAGTTAGTCCTAAGAAGCAACATTAGTTAAGTAGTATTAGGTCAACTATCAAACAGATACATTACTGCCATTTAGTCCATCGATACTTTCTTAGTGTATCCACATCGGCATTGTAAACATAGATCAGTTAACTCTGTAGCCTTGAATATGACTTCATATTTTGACTTTCTGCGTAATCCAAGGATAACTGTTAGAGCCACATATTGTAAGCACAATACTTGATGAGCCTTGAGGCCTTGAGGCTAAAGGTCTGTATATACGGTACCACTGTGCCACGGGCACTTGAATATCTTCTCCATTGCGATTTTTGTTTCGAGACTTTCTTTCTCCAACGCCAGCTTTACAAATTGCCCCACCAGACAGGGAAGTGACGTTACAATACTATTCTCAGTTAAACGTTGTTTGATATTATGCTGTAAGTTACGTCACATATGAATTTTACATGTGTAATACTTTTTTGGCTATTTGAAACCACAGGTATTCGGACTTTTGGCAACTTACATCATGATATTGTGCAATAACGATCTAATGATTCAACTTGTAGAGGTTATGAGATCACAGAAATTTCTAATTCATATGTAGGATTTACCCTTATCCTTTCATTCTGTTTTCGTTAAATCTTATTCACCAGCATCACTGACAGTCTTACCCGCAAAGCATGAATTTGGAACTTACGTAATTATTCATAATTAAGCATTAGGCCTACCTTTTGAATCTTCCTCTTCATCAGCGTAGATGTAATCATGGTCTTCGATTGATGTTGAAGGAATGTTTGGTAGTTGCAAACTCAAACAAATAGATCGGAACAGTTACAGTTAACCAGAGATGTTGCTTTATATATTAATATACATATGTAACAAAGACGTACTTGGTAGGAGTGAAAGGCAAGAGGGAGGTTACTCAATGTCACGCTTCACTTCCCAGTGTAATTACAACAACGAAACGACATAATACTTACTCATGAATCGATGGATATCTCCCCGTGTTATCTAATTAGAAATATATATATATAGAAGACAAAATCAGACTTTGAATTAAAAAAGTGCTCACTGCATTGTGAGATTGATGAAACGACTGAATGTAGTTTGTACAAGACTACTCCTAAATCAGTCCTGCTTTGACGAAAAATGTCATTAAATATAAATACCATTTTGAAACGAATTGTCCTTTGCTGGGTCTTCCCTTCTGAAATTTGAAAATCAAAACTAACTTTTATTTGATTAGATAACATTTCCATACAATTAATATCAAACATTATTGACACCAGATATCAAGTAATGTACTGGATAATGACAAATATTGTGAAATATTCCGTTTTGGTATGTTTATTACTTTTTTTCATAACTTTTTTCTGAAGAGATATTGGCCACTTTGTGATCAGGTCTTTAAGTCACAGGTCTTATAAAATGACGTAATTTACATTATGATTTGGAAATTTACAAGAATTCTCCTGGGTTTGACTATAATGTATACTCGTTAATGTATTAAAACTGTTTTAGAAGATTCACTTACCCGATGGACCGAGTCTGTTTACGACAATCTGTATAATGAAAAACATAGTTACATTTTTTAGCCAATTTCACGGAGGTACTAGACTAGGCAGTAAAGTTCGTAAGGGAGAGATGGTAACGTTATATTTTGCGGATATATTTTCAAGGTTTCTTACCATAAACTTTCCACATAATGAGAGCACAAAATATACCAAGAATGGTTACTGATCCGAAAATAGTTATAAGAATGACGTAATTGACACGATGTTGTGGGACAGGAACTTCTTCCTCTTCTGAAACAATTTTCTCTAGAAAAGGGAAAGAAACAAACTATATTAATTCGCATGTATTTCTTCAAAGTTGCTTTGTGCAACTGTACATGCAATTGGTCGAAACGTGTTTATTAAAATGTATGTATATATATACGGTTCATGCATTAAGATACATATTATACCTTGCTCCCAGGAAACAAATTATAAACAAACAGAAGAATAAATGTAACCATGTGGTACCCTGCCGTTAATGTTAGTGTTTATTGTGCAATTCTTTTACACAAGGTAGACTATACAATAATACTAGCGACGTTACAACAGAAAAAGCTGGGACAGATATATTGATAATATTTGATATTGATTAGGATAGACTATACACTTGAGAATTAAATAGTGAACATATCCAAACATTCATAGGGAATAACAAAACATTGCTAAATTTCACAGAAAATTATAACACTTCGTATAGCAGTCTCGAAATAACAATTTTGTCATACCAAGGACGAATTTATACCTAAATCAATGACCAATACTAAAGTTCTATTTACACAAAATTACCATCAATAAACAACAATAAGAATATGTCACCTTTTTGCATTACAAAGGAAGCACAACGACGTTCCTGCCATAAGCCATTTAGAACGCAAGTAACGTTTCCCTGACTCTGCTCGTACGGAAAAGACAATCTTGTCTCGAAGGTATGGAAGTTATCTCTAATATCGACTGTCTTGGATACAACTTCAGCAGCTTTAAATAGATCGATATTCTGGTTGTCTATCAACCAGGTCAGGTTGAGGTCAGGTCCTGTTCCATTGGTCTGACATACTGCTACTACCATATCACTTCCATCGATCACTACGTACTCATCTTGGGGTTGACCGAATATTATTAAATGTACTTCTGGAATAGCTGGTATGAAGAAAAAAACAAATCATTTATTAATTAAAGAAGGCTTAATGATACAGGAACTGCAAGGTGAAATATCAGCTCTAACTTATTTGTTTCGAGGCTCGACGCTGAAATTTTTAAGGAACATGGTAACTACTTAGTGAAGCGTCACGGCAATCCTAAAAAAAAGAATATTTCAAATTAAAAAACAAATGTTACAGTCACGTTTTCAATGCAGCTGAGGTAGAGGAAATGAATTTTAAAAGAATCGTTCACATGAAGAGTTATTTTGAACGACTTTTGATACATCTTCTTACACGCTTTTACTCACTTCAATGAACGACATATGACCACTACTGAAGTTCTTTTTACACGAAATTACCATCGATATACAACAATAGGAATATGTCACCTTTTTGCATTACAAAGGAAGCACAACGACGTTCCTGCCATAAGCCATTTAGAACGCAAGTTACGTTTCCCTGACTCTGCTCATACGGAAAAGACAATCTTGTCTCGAAGGTATGGAAGTTATCTCTAATATCGACTGTCTTGGATACAACTTCAGTAGCTTTAAATAGATCGATATTCTGGTTGTCTCTCAACCAGGTCAGGTTGAGGTCAGGTCTTGTTCCATTGGTCTGACATACTGCTACTACCACATCACTTCCATCGATCACTACGTAGTCATCTTGGGGTTGACCGAATATTTGTAAATGTACTTCTGGAATAGCTGGTATGAAAGAAAAACAAATCATTTATTAATTAAAGAAGGCTCAATGATACAGGAACTGCAAGGTGAAATATCAGCTAGAACTTCTTGGCTTCGAGGCTTGACGCTGAAATCTTTAAGGAACATGGTAACTACTTAGTGAAGCGTCACGGCAATCCTAAAAACAAAATATATTTCAAATCAAAACAAATGTTATAGTCACGTTTTCAATGCAGCTAAGGTAGAGGAAATCATTTTGAAAGAATCGTTCACATGAACAGTTATTTTGAACGACCTTTGATACAAATTCTAACACGCTTTTACTCACTTCAATGAACAGCATATAGCATCGCTTCTGCACTTGTTTAAACCAATGATCTCAGAAAACGATTTACCAGCGTATTTGAAATCGCTTAACTATACCAGCGTATAGGCCTACGTCAGTCAGTAACAACTGTGAATACATCAAGAGACAAACACTGGTACCCATTGACAATGGTTAGTATGTAGGAATTAAGTCAACTGTTTACTTTTTAACATGCTGGACAAATTATATTGCATTGCATTACATTACATATAATTGACTGTAAGTTTTAATGATCTATATCAGTCTCTTAATCTTTATATTATAACCAACATCAGGCAATTATCGTCTCTCTAGAATAATAGCTAAATATTGTTAGAATTTCAAAAGCTTTCTTTGTTATTTTGTTATCCTTGCAACCCGAAACATTTCCAAAGCTTACACATGTACTATGTAATTTCATCAAAATTCCTCCTATATGATTGACATATTATAAAGGAAAGCAATGAAAGAAGTAATTTTCTTTCAGCTGCTGCAAGCTGCATTTACCTAATATCAACTAAGTGTCCTTTTCTCACCTTTGTAGTTTTTGGTTTCACTTTCTTAATCAAATAAAGGTTGCCATCTTGAATTGAAAGTGATGAAACTCAAGTTACATTTTGATGGTTGAAGTGCTCAGGGGGCACAATACAATTAAGTATGAACAAAATGATACTTTAGATAGAATTTAACATGTTACATCACTTATTTCAAACAGTGTGTGTAGGTATTTGATTAATTAGCTCTGTTGACAAGTAAATCATTAACGTATTAAGATCATGTTAGCCTTACCTTAAATTTACAAGTGAAAACATAAAATATAGTTTGAAGCAATTTTCTTTTTTTAAACATTACACTACAAAGTGTTTTCTTATGAAATAGAAATACTTGTCCTAAACATTGTCTCCTAAGTCTCCTAAGTATAGAAAGTCATTGCAGTGCAAAAGTTATTCCCGTCGTTTCTTCGCTACTTTTATGCACCGATAAATGCACAGTGAAGAGCTTTGAAAAGTTAACCATACGTTACTGCAAGTATAGTTATGTTCAGCGTGATGGGAATCGAGTTATCAACAGTTTATCCAATAGTCTAATAACTTGCAACCATTGGTTAAATTTAATAACACAGTGTGTAGCATAATTGACGTTAAAAATTATACTGCAATAAAAGAACGTGTCGTCACAAATACCAATGAAAAATTAAGCGGTACATTGTTGATATAACTATGTAAAAGTAAACTAGGCCACGTTATCGGTGAAAAAAAGGCACTTGGTTAACAAGAGCAGTAATAAAAAATATAAAACTATTGGTTCAAATGAAGCGAGGCGCTAACTGAATACCAAACGAAGATATACAAACGAAACAAACTTTAAACACTATTTAAACTAATTCATTAACATGTATACATTTAAACGGTCGAAACATAGTGTGTGCACAAGTAAACGTTACAGTGTATTGAAATTTTCGGCTAAACGTTTAATTTGTTTTAATTCTTGTCACTGAGAACATAATCACACTACATTTGTAGTTAGAATACCTAAACTTCAAGTAGTTACACTATTCAAACTTAATATAAATACATAAATATGCAAATCAAAATAAATATTTTTGTTATTAAGGTTGACTTAACTCAAAATGTGTAGTAGTGTTACAATCCCAAATTGTACTTACTCTCAACCAGCAGGTTATGTTCCACCAATACATTTGATGACCGTTGACATTTATAAGTTCCTTCGTGCATCAGTGACACATTTGATATATAAAGTGAGTTGTTGCCCAACATTCGAATCGTGTTGCCAAATATCGGATTAACGATAACATTATGAAAAACCAATATCTCGTCCTGAAACGTCCAATCGTTGTCAAGACTTGAATGATGACAACCGTCCAATGATATTGAATGCGACTGAGTTACATTATGTGTGTAGATTTTAATGGTTGTAAAAGAAGGAATGAAGGAACACAACACACCTAGAGAAAAGACAAACCAAGACACGAATGAACGCATGATGACGATATCTCTGACTTGTATGAGAGCATGCGTTGTGTCATATAGTATATAACTACATGGCAAAGAAAGTTAACCTTAGCAAGCTAGGAGGGGCAAATATAAACTCAGGTATATTAAAAAATCGTTATCCAAAGCGACCATTATATATATTTTCCCTATCACTTTCGCAACGACATTGATTAACTGTCAAGAATAAAGGTTTAAGTTCATATGTCAATTATCTTAGCAATATGTA
Source organism: Apostichopus parvimensis (assembly GCA_000934455.1). Taxonomy (NCBI): domain Eukaryota; kingdom Metazoa; phylum Echinodermata; class Holothuroidea; order Aspidochirotida; family Stichopodidae; genus Apostichopus; species Apostichopus parvimensis. Next base: position 109,001 of record KN882747.1, read on the forward strand.
TCCTTAGCGCTAAAATTATAATAGTTAATTATTGATCACGACGTGGTTTTGATAAATACATTTCAGAAATAACCTTGGCGAAAGTATGAGCACATACATTAGGCAAATTTTATATCAAAGACAAGCGACCTTTTAAGTGGATATTTTTTTTTTCACTTTCAGATAACAGTATAAGTTAAAGGGCATGACCTTGCGATCATAGCATGATATTCTCTAATGGCAAACTGGAGGTCCTGCTAAAGCATAGACGATTAAGCCAACTGATAAATTTACTCAGTTTTTCATTAAAACTTTTTCTCTACTCTTCAAATTTCAGATGCCGATGATTTTTGGTAGTTTTACTATACTCCTTGCTCTTTTTACTGTAGCTGAAGGTAAGCTATCCATTTAGGTGATCTTGTTAAGTCCTTCAGCGGATGAGGTAATCTAGAATTATATTTTCCAAGTAGTATTTGGTTAGC
>KN882748.1:0-10269 GCA_000934455.1 Apostichopus parvimensis
AACAGCAAATATGTACTACCTTTTAATAGTTCTACATGTCAAGAGCCATAAATTTTATGTTAAACTGTAGTGTTCCAAAGGCTTTCCACTTTGCCGATAGGGCAAATCTTTAAAGATATGAAGCAGTTCACTCAACTTTCTGAAGAATATCTAGCATTTCGGAATTCCATTCCAGCATGTCAAACACATGCTAGCTATAAAATATGTCACGCATCACCAGAGTTTGTGAAATATATCGACGCTTAACCAGTCGGAGATCTATACCGACATAATGTCAGCATTTCAGTGAAGTATTCCATCGTATTATTGAAAGACAGGTCACAATTTTTCATGGCATATATCTGAAATTACCAGGTTCATAGCGTCCCAGTCCAGCATCTTAGTCCCCGACCTTTTCCGATCTCCGAATCAACCTATTATTCACTTTTCACCGCCTTCGACTTTGACGTGGTACCTCGCGAGATCTTCAGAAGGCACGGGGGAGGGTGAACCACTCATCAGATCGTTACCCTCCGTTGTCTTAGGAAACGCGATAACCTCTCGAATTGTACTCTCTCCACAGAGTAGAGCGATAAAACGATCAAAACCTGAAAGAATCGATTGTAATTCCAAATGAAATGCAAACTGGAAAGGAAACATAGATGCAACATGGGACAGACAGCAGAGTGTGAGACAAAGGAAGCCAGAATAGCAACCAATTAGAATTGAAGGAAGCTAGCATAGCAACCGATTAGAATTGAAGGAAGCTAGCATAGCAACCAATTAGAATTGAAGGAAGCCAGCATAGCAACCAATTAGAATTGAAGGAAGACAGCATAGCAACCAATTAGAATTGAAGGAAGCTAGCATAGCAACCAATTAGAATTGAAGGAAGACAGCATAGCAACCAATTAGAATCAGCATAGCAACCAATTAGAATTGAAGGAAGACAGCATAGCAACCAATTAGAATTGAAGGAAGCCAGCATAGCAAGACACTTAGAATTGAAGGAAGCCAGCATAGCAACCAATTAGAATTGAAGGCTACCAATTAGAATTGAAGGCTACCAATTAGAATTGAAGGAAGCCGGCATAGCAACCAATTAGAATTAAAGGAAGACAGCATAGCAACCAATTAGAATTGAAAGTTGTTCTTGGGCTATGTTGAACGTTAAAAGTTAAAATAAAGTTAAAGTTAATATAAAGTTAAGTTTAAAGTTAAGTAAAATAAAGTTAAAGTTAAAAAAAAATGAAATAAAGTTAAAATATGCATCAAATTTTATAAATTGAAATGAAATTAGATAATTTAATGGACATGCATTTCCCGATGTTTGAACAAGTCAATTACAGTTCAATTGAGGGAGTCAACAGAAGCTTTTGTAAAAAACTAATTCCAAATATTATTCCAATGAAGTAAGATGAATTGAGGTGCAGAATAGTTCCATTCGAATACATTAAAATGATTTGAATTGATGTACGAAAGTCTGGTTAAGAACCATTTCGGTATTAATTAGGTTGAATTGAGTTGCAGCATTTTCCCATTAGAATTCATTGAATGATTTGAATTGAAAATACGGAAGTCGTTTTAAGAACAATTCCGATATTAAGTAAGTTGAATTGTGGTGCAGTATTGTTTCACTCAAATACATTACAATGATTTGAATTGATGAACGGAAGTTGGTTTAAGAACCTTTCCAATAATGAATCAGTTGAATTGAGGTGCAGTATTATTCCATTCGAATACATTAAAATAATTTGAATTGATGTAGGGAAGTCAGTTCAAGAACCATTCCAATATTAAGTAAGTTGAATTGAGGTGTAGTATTATTCCATTTGAATACATTACTATGATTTGAATTAAGTTGAAATAAGGTGAAGTAGTTTGGATCTTGTTTAAGGTTTGCTCAGTTATTTTTACAGCGAAGAATTGCTTGTGGAAATCTACCAATGCAGTTCCTGTGAATTTAACTCACGGAATTCTCAACAAACAAATAACAAAAACCAAAAAATTTCCATCACCATCCAATTCAGTTTAGTCTGAAATAACTAATAGAGGTGAATTGTAACATGTCTCTGTTTTATTATAACTTGTTTTTGTTTTAATATTTGAATCAATTTATACTTCCAATAACTTTTCCAGTCAATTCACGCCACTTACACTCTTATGATATGAGTTGAAAATCTGTATTCTTTCAAGCAGGAATCAAGGTTTGACTCAGATACCAGAATATTGCATGCACAATGATAGTAACATCAGACAGGAATACATTTTACTTTCTGAAATATGGAAATTTTGCACAGTAAGTGCAAAGTTACAGAAACTTCAGGAGCTACATAACAATCATGCTGATATTTTGTTAATATCTGGCAAATCACACAAAAATTGAAAAGTGCAAATATTTCATCCTTTTTCTTTCGCAAAAGTTCTTTTGAAGTGGAATAAAAGTCCACTGTAGCATGTTTACGTTAGATCTACTTTGTTGAAGTTGATAATTTAATGCCGAAAATTCTTTAGAGTAAAGAGTTTTTAGAGTAAAGACTAGGGTGTAGGATTAAATCTAATGGAATACTGCAGGAAAGCTGCAGTCTTTGGAGGTTGAAAGTCAAACCTCTGACCTGTGTTTTAATTTTGATAGGAGAGAGGAGAAAAAAACTAATATAATTAAAAATATTCCCCCCCCCCCCACTTACTCCTCTTCTCATATCTCTCTTCCACCATTTTTTCTCCACACCTTTCTGTCTTTGTCCTTCTCCAGTTTATTCCCTTTCCCCTTCCCTTAATCCTCTTTGTCCCTCCACTGTTTATCTCCTACCTCTGCTCTTCCCCTGTTGGTTTCTTTCTTTCTTCTCTCCATTCCTTGTCTTCTAATCCCCATACATCCATCTCTTTGTGTTCACCATGCTCATTAACCTATCTGTATTCTGTGTGTGTTTTTGTCCCTTCTGTTACTGTTACTTGTCATTTAGCCTTTGAAGAAGATCCTGCTAGGATCGAAACGTCAGGCCAACTTACTTTTATACATAATTAAATATACAATGAAAATAGGAGGAAGAGGACTCACCTATAGCTATTCCTCCGTGAGGAGGGCAACCAGAATCCAGAGCTTGTAGGAGATGAGTTAACTCTGAGCTATCCTCCTAGAAACATGAACAAATGAGGTATGACGTTTGAGCCTAAAGTATCAAAGTGAATGGAAGTGATCCCAACGTCCCATCACAGTGCAACGCAGATACCACGATAAAGTACTCCAAATAAAGTACATGATTGACATGGTGGGAATGGGCCAACTGTACTTCAGGTCCAGCTATACACATGATCTCCATGGTGGACATGGACCGACTGTACTGAGGTCCAGCTATACATATGATCACCTTGGTGGACATGGACCAACTGTACTTAGGTACAGGTATACACATAATCGCCATGGTGAGAATGAACCAACTGTACTGAGGTCCAGCTATACACATGATTGCCATGGTGGGAATGGACTAATTGTACTGAGGTCCAGCTATACATATGATCGCCATGATGGACATGGACCGACTGAACTGAGGTCCAGCTATACATATGATCACCAGAGTGGGAATGGACCAACTGAACTGAGGTCCAGCTACACACCTGATCGCCATAGTGGGGGACATGGACCAACTGTACTGAGGTCCAGCTACACATGATTGTCATGGTGGACATGGACCAACTGCACTGAGGTCCAGCTATGCACATGATTGCCATGATGGGAATGGACCGACTGTACTGAGGTCTGGCTATACGGGACCAACAACGATTAATGAGATGGGACAATCTACCATGAGATAAAAGACTACCGAGGAAATGTCAAAGTTATCTTGGAGAATAAAAATCATGTTAGATTAATTTTAAGTGTTACATAATAATCATAAATAATGACATGTTTCATTACAGTTTGTCATAATATTCCACAGATTCTGGAGGATGTTTGAAAATCAGCCATAATTATAAAATGACATTCTTACCTTTAAGATCTTTTCTATAATGTGCCTTTGCAGATTGGCATCATGGATTCTTATGGAGCCGCCAGCAACTTCAACACCATTCAAGACTAGATCGTAATGCTGACCTCTGACCTGTAAAATAGCAGAGAAGAACAAAAGTGCCATAAAAGTTTGGAGGTTTTGCCATTTCTACCCTCAACAATTCTGATTACCACACTTTGTCTCTAATCCCCTTCCTGCCCCCCCCCCCAACCCCACCCTGTGTTCTGTCATTACCTACCATGCATCACATGTAAGAGTGAAGGGAAAGCACATACTTAATATGCAGACATTGTAGGTTTAACAATTCAAATGTATTTACATGGACAGATAGAATGTTACAGCAGCTGAAATGGTGCATGGTGGGTAATTAACTCAAGCACTTGTCATGAAAAATATATATTGTAAATTTGATGACTGCTAGGTAGAATAATATCAATGGTCGATTATGTTATTGTGACTAGTTTTCCTTTAGTGCTTAAGTTCTAATTTACCTTTAATGGGTCGGTATAGATAAGTTCTTCTTCACTGCTTACAGGGGATGGATGGTGGGCACTTTCTAAAACCACTCCCTCTGGTTAAGTTCTAACCTTACCTTTAATGGGTCGGTATAGATAAGTTCTTCTTCACCGCTTACAGGGGATGGATGGTGGGCACTTTCTAAAACCACTCCCTCTGGTTAAGTTCTAACCTTACCTTTAATGGGTCGGTATAGATAAGTTCTTCTTCACCGCTTACAGGGGATGTGAATGGATGGTGGCTACTTTCTAAAACCGTTCCCTCTGGTAAAGTCTCCTCGTTCTGAAGGAAGAGAGGAAAGTCCTCGACCCACAGAAACTGGAATGAATCTGAATGCCGTAATTGTACTCCTGTAGGATGAAAACGATCAGCAGTGCTTACAAGAACGGAACCAGGCGCGTAGCCAAGGGTATGTTTTTATGATATCGCTAGTAATTCAAGCTTAGATGCAACTCACAAGGCCTGGAAAGTGTAATTTCCAGCGATCTGGGAGGCATTTTCAGCCAAAATTTTCTTGTACTCGTAGTGCCAACTCATGGTGACGCTACGCTTAGATAGTTTTCAATGCAGAATCTGCGGCTCTGATAGTTTGCCTACAGGTTCCCTTGGCAAATTCCTGGCTACGTGCTGAACTGAACAGCACAAAGTTCAATTAATTTTAGATGACTAATCTTTCAATGAATGCAAACCTGATGCGCGGATGGAAAAATTGAGTTTTATCTTGATTAATGAGTAGGTTTAGGATTAAATGGCAAAAATTGATACCAATGTTGTTTTATAAAACATAAGAAATTGGAACAAAAGAATTATAAAGGTATTTTCCTGACTTAGCATGACAAGAGACCTACCTTGGTCTTCTAATATATCAGCACATTGTAACCTTAGAAAGCCTAGAGATGAATTCTGTGAAAGAGAAAAAAAAAATGCAAAGAATCAATATGGGAATAAAATATGGACAATAAAAGTGTCAAAAAAAAGTGTCAAAAAAAAGTAGAAAATTTATTAATATTTATGATTCATAAGAAACTAGACAAGAGAATAGGGGGGAGGGGGTTGGGGGAAGAGGATAGGAGGTAACAGATATAATCACATTTTACCATGGATGACATTGAAATTTACAGGACTCCGGGGAAAAATAAAACAAAAAATAACTACGTGTCGAGGACAATTCAATATCATTATTTTTAATTTTTGTTTTTCAATATTTATTAATAAAAGGTCTATGGACACCTATGAACAACATTGCCCATTAGAAATGAAAACAGCTACAACTACCATCAATCCATCAAAGATTTACCACTTTACAAGTCTTTTCTTAATTCTAGTTTTATTTATGAATAAACATTAGCTAATTATGCATATTGATGAAGTAAAAGGAAGTGACTACCTAATTTCTGTTATGTTATCCGTTTGGTTTCAAAAAATTTGTTTCAAGAACACTGAACACAGGTTTGAAGACTTAGGTGATTTTTAAAAAAAAAATTATTGTCTTATTCAAATGATATTTGTGGGCTTGTAATTAGGGGTTAACCTATTAAGGGTTAAAATAAGAAATTTTGATGAGCGCAACACTTCACGTCATAGTTTGCACATATTTAATGAGTTTCCCAGATTTTATCAAAACTTCAAATGTGTATATGATGGAAACGATAAGATCTTTTCGAAACATTTCAACAGATATTTAATGAGATTATCACACACACATAGATATTTAAATTACTTTGCAAAAGAAACCTCAGGAACAATTTTTCCAGCTAATGTCAAAATGATAAGTTGATGCATTTCACCAAAGTAAGAAAAAGGTAAGTGAGATTGTGGAGGCATGTCTGGAAGATACAAGCCCCTATGTATTACTCTGCTGGTACTGACCACTTTATGTCTTTTACCAGCACAGAAAGGGGTACGTGAGAGTGTGGAGGCATGTCTGGAAGATACAAGCCCCTATGTATTACTCTGCTGGTACTGACCACTGTATGTCATATACCAGTTCAGAAAGGGGTAAGTGAGAGTGTGGAGGCGTGTCTAGAAGATACAAGCCCCTATGTATTACTCTACTGGTACTGACCACTGTAAGTCTTATACCAGCACAGAAAGGGGTAAGTGAGAGTGTGGAGGCATGTCTGGAAGATACAAGCCCCTATGTATTACTCTGCTGGTACTGACCACTTTATGTCTTTTACCAGCACAGAAAGGGGTAAGTGAGAGTGTGGAGGCATGTCTGGAAGATACAAGCCCCTATGTATTACTCTGCTGGTACTGACCACTGTATGTCTTATACCAGCACAGAAAGGGGTAAGTGAGAGTGTGGAGGCGTGTCTAGAAGACACAAGCCCCTATGTATTACTCTGCTGGTACTGGCCAGTGTATGTCTTATACCAGCATAGAAAGGGGTAAGTGAGAGTGTGGAGGCGTGTCTGGAAGATACAAGCCCCTATGTATTACTCTGCTATTACTGACCACTGTATGTCTTTTACCAGCACAGAAAGGGGTAAGTGAGAGTGTGGAGGCCTGTCTGGAAGATACAAAGCCCCTATGTATTACTCTGCTGGTACTGACCACTTTATGTCTTATACCAGCACAGAAAGGGGTAAGTGAGAGTGTGGAGGCGTGTCTGGAAGATACAAAGCCCCTATGTATTACTCTGCTGGTACTGACCACTTTATGTCTTTTACCAGCACAGATAAACAGCATATCTTCAGGGCCAGCCTCAAGATGCTCTGTTAAAGATGACTTTACAGTTTCTGTGAGATGTTTAACAAGTGGTGATTTCCAAGAGTCCTCTTTGATATGTACGGGCAAGAAGTTGTTACCGTGAAGATTCCGACATTTGGTCTGAAGAGCGTCTAATCGCGGCCGTGATAAATGTCTCTGAAAATAAGATTAGATTCTAAAATAAGAGACTGACAGATTAATTAGCATCAATTCAATAAAATAATTGTCCTGACAATAAATTTAAAAAAATACAAAAACAGATTTAACTAAATGACATATTAGAAATTTTAGCTGCTTAGAAGAAAAGATAGAGTTAGAGATATTAACTTCAAATGATATTATAAAACAGTTCTGTAAGGTGAGAGCTTTCAAGAACTGGAGAAAAATAAAATAAATATGTGACTCCCATATAGAATATCACAAAGTAGAAGTCTCTACCCAATACAAGAGATAATGCAAGTAACATCCCTAAACATGAACTGATATATCCTATCATTAGCATGCTCACAATTAGGATGTTAATGTTTATTCATATCTCACTTTTAAAGTGGGATGTTTTGACAAGATCAAATCATGTGATTCTTGTTTATTCATATCTAGTTGTTACATAATAGTAGAACGATGCTCCACACTATTAAGTTATGTAACTAAGTTTATATGCGTATCTTAGTAGTTAGGAGGATGCTGGGCATCAATAAACCAGCAGGTTTTAAGAAAACTTCCTGAGGTTTTAAGAAAAATTGAAAGTTTTACCCTTTTTAAATCCAAAATTAAGACTCATTTATACTGCAAAGCTTATAATCTGAAATCATTTGATGTATTATTATTTCTGTGGTTTGTCCATGGTTTTATATATTTTTCCCGGCTTCTGCGATTATTTACATTTTCAGATTTAATTTCCCAGGTTTTTATATAACATTTTTTTTTAAATTTTTCTATTTAATATCATATTTTCTTATTTGCTTTATTTTATAATTCACTTGATTTCTGATTCGTAAATTTGTTTTCTTGCTATTATTTGTTTTACTGTTTATCATGTAATTATGATATTCTTTTATCCACTATTTTTATTAACTTAATTTAACTTGATTTGTTTTTTTTTTAATTCTTTCTTATAATTGTTTTATTCTTCATCATGTAAGGCGCATATGAATATATATATATATATTATAGCATTTGCGCTATATAAGGAACCATGATAATAATAATAATAATAATAAATGATAAGTTGAGCACTCAAATCACTTAAAGGGCATCAATAAATTATCAATTGATCACTTACAACACCTAAAGGGCATCTGATAGCTTTGATACAGAAATCTGGAGAGGATGGACTGAAGATGGCCAATCCACAGTCTTTGAGGATAGAAGTTACATCAACAAGCTAAAAGTAAGAATGAGATAAAGGAAAAAGATTCTGGGTTACATAGCATAAATTTTCTTATCACAAATGCTCATCAAAGATGCCAATTGTTTTGATCAATGGCGCCACCAAAGAATATTTTGGTAAAACGGATGTGGTATATATATATATGTAAACTGGTAGAAAATTGGTACAATTTATTTAGTAGAACTTTAAAACAAGTAAATTTTAACTTAATAAATAAGCGAATTTTCATTTTTTTTTTTTTTTAGAAACTTAAATTTCAATCTGTCATCCTTTGGAAAACTGATCCATTTTCAAATTGAAATGAAATATTTCAGATTTTGTAATAGGAACAAGAGATAAAACTAGGATATCCTTACCTTCATGTCAAATCTGGTATCTGGTTTATCTGTGCCATACTGAAGAGTCAAAAAGGTAAAAAAAAAAATTTTACTTTCTTTTGCAAATACATTATTCTATAAAAGGTCCTCATAAATTCAAAGCAGACTTATAGTATTTGGGTTTGCATACGTTAGTACAATTGTCCAACTATTTATATGTACTATATACTTTATATACACCTAATTATATTCCGGCCATTTGATTGGTCAATTGCTCGTCGATTGCATGCAAAATCCGCTCTGTTGCATGCTATGAACTAGAACCGTGCATTATACTATTTTGATAGCACTTTTTTCAATGGTAAGAGAGCAGAGAAACCTGTCTGTTCAAAACAATCTGTTGCATGAGTGCATTTTACATCCAATTATATCCAAATTTGAAGGTGTTGTATAAAACAAATAATGAATGGTTTCCATTCGTGCAATAGTGCAAATATTTCATTCGTTGAAAGATGTAATTTGTTCCATTCAACTCGGCTGCGCCTCGTTGAATGGAACATTCCATCTTTCAACTGATGAAATATTTGCACTATTGCACTCATAACCATTAATTATTTGTATACTATATACTATATATGTTTATACTCAAAATGATATTAGATACTCACTCAAACTCATAATAATACTAAACACTCACTCATATGTATACTGATACTTCATACTCAAACTCATACTAAATAGTCAAACTCATACTAATACATTCATACTACATACTCAAATTCATACTAACAAGATGTAATCCCTAAAGCTCATGCTGATACTCACTCAATCTAACACAAACTATCACTACATACTCACCAAAGCTCATGCTGACACTACCAAGTCACTCATACTTAAATTCATACCAACACTACATACTCGCCAAAGGTCATGCTGACACTACATACTCACTCATACTCAAATTCATATACTAACACTACATACCCAATAAAGCTCATGCTCATGCTGAAACTACATACTCAAATTCATACTTACACTGCATACTCACTAAAGCTCAAACTGATACTACATACTCACTAATACTCAAACTAACTCTACATACCCACCAAAGCTCATGCCGATAATACGTACTCTAGTGTTTACACGGGTCCAAAAATCTGGAACCGGGTACCCGAGAGCCGTTACCCGTCGGGTATCCTGGTACCCGGAAAAAATTATTTACCATCGTGTATCACGATTTTCAAGAAATTACATATTGGATGCTATAATAAATGAATAATATTCTCTACTGACAATGTTTCATGTTCAAATAAGTAGGTGTAAGATAAGGTATAAAACCTTC
>KN882748.1:95602-113174 GCA_000934455.1 Apostichopus parvimensis
TTGCATCTAAGTCCAGATGAAAATGCAAAATTATTTACAAAATGGAGTGGGTGTTGAAGTGTGCTATATTGCACCAAATTGCATCTGAGGCCACCCTTAGGCCCCTCCCCCAGGTTGGCCATCAGTCTTCAGCCCCCCCACCCCCCACTCAAAAGTACTGTACCTTCCTACGCCACTGACTAGTTACGACTCCAATATCATGTGACAATGTCTCATACAGGATTCACCTTCATTTCAATAAATTTCTTAAAATTTATGTCTTCAATCATGAAAGGAACCCATACTTTTTGGGAGGACTAGTCACAGAAGAAAAAATAAAGAGCAAACTTGGTTTAATTCTTTTGTTGATTTATTTACAAAAATCGTCTGGGGCATTCTCATTGGCCAACGACATAATTTCTTCAGTTTTGATTGGACCTCCTGATCAACACTGTTTGTTGCTATTGGTTATTTACTTATATACATTCATATGTATTGGACTGTATCATTGAGTAATACTTGTCATCATGACTTTTCATGATGATGTAATCACAACAGGCGCTGCCACAACCATTTGTCATTGCCAGTGACCATATTTAAATTCAAAGCAAAGCCAGGAAAAGTGCTATAAAAGTCTGCTAGCCAAACAGTACTAGTGTTCAATTTATTGGGTACTACTAATTAACATTAAATTGTGCAAAAACAAATGAATTTTCATCAGACATGGATCAACACAATTTGTTTTCTCTTTACAAAACTGGTGCGCCCATTATATATATTTATTAATATATATATATAATTGAAAACGTAATGAGTTGGTAAATTTAGAACAGTGAAAAAACTTCCAGCCTCCACCAGGATTCGAACCCGGGCCTCCCACTTTATACGCGAACACCCTAACCAACTAGGCTATGGATGCTGATTGTATTTCCAAGAGGTTCGAAACCGGTAAGGAAGGTCGTAATTCCACTGTAGGCGTTTTGTCACCTGTATCGAACATCTATATATATATATAAAGCATGTGACAATCTATCCTTCCCTTTGTATTGCCCTGGGGGGTATTAAGCAAACCACATGTACCTTTTTTATTAAAGTTGTTATTAAAGTCTGGCATAAACTTTACCATAAGATAAGATTCATCTTCTAACTTCACAATTTGTGGTTAGTGAAAGCTAGCAATGTTTTACTGCCAGAAAAGACTGCTCGTTTCAGTCAACTAAAGTTGAATATAAATATAACATTATCTCTTTCCCCCGTAGTAATGTCTGAACTGTTGTTTGAGTGCTACCAAGTTCCGAAGGTTGCTTACGGAGTAGATGCTCTGTTTAGTTTATACCATAGCCAGCCAATGGGAGGTGAGTGATATTATATTTAAGTTTGTACCAGACCATGCAAGCTCTTTATGGGTCCTTTACTAGCCTATTTAGTTGCCACTAGAATTACATGTAGCCCCCCTCCTACCCCCCTCGCTCCTGCTACCTCGACTTTTACCGAGAGCAAACCCTTTGGCGGTGACTATTACCCTGCTTTGCCCTCTGTATCAAACCCAAGTCAGGAAATAAATGGTAATGACTGGACAAGACCTCCAAGACAAGTCAAGGGACTTGTTTAATACAACTGTGCCTGGATGTGTGCACAACCCCCCTGTATAAGAACCATAGCAAACCATGTGAAGGTGACTGTAGTGTCCGTCCCTGGTGCAACTCAACTACAAACATCGAGATAACTCTAAAACTAAAGGCTTGCTTGAGAATCAAAATATTTTTGGCTCTTGTATAAATGAAAAAGTTTCGGAGTAACCGCTGTCAACCTATGGATAACTTTACATTCAAATTAGGGGCATTTTCATATAAATATTAGGTATACCAAATATATCATGGTGCAACTTCCACTACTGAATAGTGACTATTTGCCCACCGAATCAGACACCGAATCAGAGTCATGAAATTTACAGGTAATGAAGTCCTATCAAATTCTACCTCAAAATGAAGTGACTTGCTACAGCTCTATTTGAAACTACCCCCTCTACTTGTGCCATAACAAACCCTATGGTGGTAACTATGTATTAAACCATGGGTGTCTACTGTGTCAGACTTCAATCCAGGAATTTAACTCGATGCTAACATAAATACTTGTACCATAAGAGCCCTTTTACATGTTACTCTTAGCCTATCACTGTATATACCAGACCTTCTGGGAGGTAAGTACTTAACAATTTGTGCATTGAGAATACCTCATAAACTGATAGCTTCACTTCTTTCTTCAAATCTTTGCAAGTTAGGGGAATTACAAAGTGATTAAAGTTAGGTGCTCATACCATACCTTTTGGTCACCATATAGCAGAGTTTTGTTTAATACAGTAAAATGTCAATTGATTTATTGTTCCTATGTCATCATGTTGGACAGACACTTCAGATGGTCTGGTGGTCTCCTTCGGTTATCACAACACCTGCATACTCCCGTACCTCAACGGCAGATTGGAAACCGCCATGTGCCGGAGGGTCAATGTGGGAGGATATCAACAAGCTACTTTCTTGAGCCGGGCTCTTCAACTGAAATATCCTCCTCATTTCTCAGCCATCAACAACAGCAGGATTGAGGTACTCGGCACTTGAAATAAAAAGGCTTCTCTTAGTTTTCGCAAAGTATTAGATTTTACAATTTACTTTTGTGCGAGATTTCAGTCATGTTTGTCCTCAGCAAAGATTGTTGTGCTCAATAATGCAAAGCTGTGATTAATAAAGTGCCTGCATGTCCACAAACTGTGTGTTGACATTAATGTATGAAAGTTAATGTGCGTGTGTGTGTGGGCGTTTGTTTTTCTATCTGACCTAGGACTTGTACAAAAGAATTTCAGGTCCTCGGTTGTGATTTCTAAAGAATCACCACCGTCCTCGCAAGAATTCTATTGTATGGGGTATTGTTAAGGTTAGGGTACGTGGATTTGAACAATGGAAAATACAATGGGGTCCTCGGTCTGAATGTAATACAAGCATGCTTGTGTGAGTGATGCTTCATTCAATCATGGAAGATCTTCACACGCAAATCAAATAGAATTTGCAGACAGGACAACTTTTACAAACAGTAAGATAAAATCTTACAAAAACAATATGCAAAAAAAAGTGAGCATATATGTATGGAAGTTGGCAGATAAGGATACAAAGAGAAGATTGATAGATAGTTAACTAAGATAGATAGATTAAGTAGAAAAGTGACAAGGATTATCAGTAGAAAAATATGGATTAAGAGGGGAAACAAAGAAACAGAAGGTGGAGGGAGGGGGGGGGTAATACAGGATCTGTGGACAAGGTGATGGTGAGGTGAGGTGAAGATGGGGTAAGGGAGCAGGGGACTAATTGCTCAATTGTTTTTTCTTGGCCGAATTGAAATCTGTGTCAGAGCAGTCCAAAAGTTCAGTACCTTGTAGAATTATGTCAGGCATAGTGCGGTTAGGACGGTTGAGGTGTCTCTCATTTTGGAGTATCCATCTTTATGGTAGACCTCTTTCTCTCTCTAAGTCATTGTACTAGAGTTAATTAACTTAATTCCTTACCAAGGTTTTGGTCACTTCTGATAGTCAAGAACAGTCAAAACACACCACATTGGCTACATAGTAGTACGCGGAAAATCTGTGGCCCTGATGGATGTCGTTGGTCTATTTGCGTGAACTACATTCATTATTTCGATCAAAATGGTTTTGTAAATTTCTCTAATTGGATGTACAGGATTGATTGAACGTAGTTCTATCCGGTGATTCGTCAGTACGTATGCAAATTTACTGGAGTTCGGTCTTAGTAGTATAAGAATGCTAAAAAGTCAAACTGACCACTGCAATCACAAAATAAAATGAATCACTATGGATAATAGAAAATTATATAATCGAATTCGAAGCCATTATTTCCATGATGTGTGATGCTCATGAATATCTGAAAATAACACTTAATATCGCTCGTTCTGTTGCGTTCAGTCAGCAGAGACACCCAGGGGCCAGTTTTTAAAGGAGTCTTTCATACTCTCTTTTATCTTTCTTTTTTAGGAGCTTCTGTGGAAGTTTGCCCACATCTCAAACGATTACAAATCAGAACTAAAATCTTGGTCTGACCCGGACTATTACAAGAGGAATGTCTGCAAGATTCAGCTACCATTCACTCCTGTGAGTAATTCATCTCTCCCTCCCCCCCCTCCCCACCCCCACTCCACTCTCCCATACACCACCAGTCATGAGGATAAATCAATCACAAATTTACTCCGAAATAATTACACATATTCATTCTTCCAAACTCATCCATTCACTCTTGTAACTCACTCTCCCCTTTATCCCTATTCCACTCATTTACTTTGTTCAATTATTCAATTATTCTTATCATTTTCATATGGGTCTCTCATCCCTAGGTCCACAGTTGGTCTGACGATACAAAGCAAGCCCGTTTACAGAAACTTACCAAGGAAATTGACGATGTTGTCAAAATGTGGACTACGGAGGAGGTGAGGAATAGTGTGCTAATTAGAATTCAATATTTATATAGACATACACAGTGTATATAAGATTCGTGATATGTTATCGAGTTCCTTTAATTTTCAAAATTTACATAGCAATATTCACTCTACTTGCCTTTGACAGATTCACTAGAATAACCAGTGCAGCAACATTCTATATGTTTATTTTGTGATGCATTTTGCTCATTGCCAAAAAAAAAGGGGGGGGGGTAGAAAGTTTGTAATAGCTTTATCAATTGATGTAAAACAATGTTTTACAATAAAAAAAAATGAATAATAAAAATTGTCTGTCAAAAGTGGGTCTGTTTAATATCCCTTTGGGACTAAATTACATAGTGCATACAAACTGTAGACAAACAAATATTGCACTCTTTCACAATTCAAATGGGGAGTGAACGTTGGTGTGCAGTTTAAGTAAATGCAATGCACTCATCAACTGAATGCAGAACAGCTCAGAGACATTTTCTGACCAGAGCTTGTTGTTTGTTCAATCTTAATGAGACATCAAGTATGAAAGAAAGCTTTCATGGGCTGATGATTAGACTGTTATTTCTACCGCATCATTGTAATTACCCAGTTAAATTCGATAATTCAGCTATTCATTAATTTGTTTGGATGTGTCAAGTTGTTTGTAAGCAAAATGATGGAAACATTTCAGGACTACTTAATTGTTTTTTTTTACAGCAAAATTTGATTCCTGATTTTCAAGAACAATGGCAAGAATTCCATTCGGATGTTTCGTCTGCATTCCAAGCTCTCTTTAATACGTTAAACAAGTACAACAGTCTGGCGGAGAACTGTGTCAAGCAGCTCCAGAAGGGAATTACATTACTTAAAGAGACAGCTGACAATAACGCCCTTCATGATTGGTCGGAAGGGTTGAAGAATTGTCATCATAGTTTATGTGAGAACCGATCTGATTGGCTCAATCAGAAGGAAGTCCTAAGACAGAAATTTCTGGATGGAGAAACAGAAGATGGGGAGGAGAAAGACGAGGCTCAAGAAATAGACACTGAAGACTTCTCAGGTAAAGAGGCGATAATGATAATAATAAATCAGCCGAAATGTGTCAAATCCATAGCAACCAGCCTTAAAATGGCCGACATTTAACATCCAGTCATCACATGGTTAATACATAGCTACCTGCCATGAAATGACAAACTCCTAGCAGCTAATACAAAACAGCTCATACAAAACAAGGACTACTGCATAGCAACCTGGCAGAAAAAGGTGACCTCTAGTAATTCAACCACACCTGGCCCAGAGCAACAAGCAATCATCTTAAAAAGGAATAATCAGTTATGTGTGGCTGATGATTTGTCTATGATTGAGTGTCTATCTATATATGTCTATGATAATGAAGATTATTAAACTGGAAATATTGTATATAGTGTTGAATAAACCTCACTTTGGATATGTGAGACAGTTACAAAATAACCATGAACAAATGGAATATTGACATTACTTTATATTGTAAAATAGGATCAAGCAACAATTTCAAAGGTTATTTCTAGATTTACTTCGAGGTATAAATTTTTTGTTGCAAATTTCAGCTAATGGTTAAAGTTTATCGTGAAAGTTAAAGGCACTTGTTGGTTTGTCATTTTTGTTTATATGCTTGGAGAGGGAGGGACTGACAGGGCATGGGGAGGGGGGACTGACAGGGCATGGTGAGGGGGACTGACAGGGCATGGGGAGGAACTGACAGGGCAGGGGAGGGAGAGACTGACAGGGCAGGGGGAAGGAGGGACTGACAGGGCATGGGGAGGGGGTACCGACAGGGCAGGGGGAACTGACAGGGCATGGGGAGGGGGTACTGATAGGGCAGGGGAGGGAGGGACTGACAGGGCAGGGGGAAAGAGGGACTGACAGGGCATGGGGAGAGGGTACTGACAGGGCAGGGGGAGGGGGTACTGACAGGGCAGGGGTGGGAGGGACTGACAGGGCAGGGGGAGGGAGAGGGAGGAACTGACAGGGCAGGGGGGGACTGACAGGGCAGGGGGAGGGAGGGAGGGACTGGCAGGGCAGGGGATTTTAACCTGTCAGACATTTGTTCACCTTAAAAATGTTTTGTTTTCTACTTCCCCACGTAGAGCAAGAAACTAAACGGAAGCTGCTGGTCGCTCTAGAGTTGATGGTAAATGTCCGATAGAATTATGAAAACAATGTTAATCTTCTCCCTTGTCTGCCTTTATTGTTTGCTCTACCAATGCCAACAGCAACGTGATTTTTATTGGAGTTAAATTGAACTGGTGAAAGACTGGCCCAGCAATAGGCTGGAACATGTTAGTAGAATGTATGCATTAGTTGGTAGGTTGGTGCTAATGTGTGTTCACATTGATCAATCTAAGAAACAAGTTTCCTTAAATACTGATCCCATAATACAGATATGGAGTATGTGTGATCATGTGATGTATGTTTGTTTGTGTGTGCATATGTCAGTCATGATTTGATACAGCATGTTTCTGATATCTTTTATACATAAATGTAATAATAGAAAAGTTAAAATTTATTTTCTTCTGTTTACTGGACTGTATTGAATGAAATTGGTTACTTGGTATAAAGGCTACCGCAATTTTGGACTGGCGCCCTCAGTTAGGAAATTTTAAATACGGATCACAATCTACCTCAGGCTAGATTACCTTAATTAAACATAATTCTGAAGTCATCGGTTTAAAATCCTGTTCTTGCCAATGGTTTCTATAGTTCTTTAAATAATATCCATTTTTTAATTCTCTCTTCTAGGAGGAGAAAATGAGGCCAGAGGAAGGGGAGAGTCGTAAAGTCGGAGCCCTTGAGCAACTTCTACGAGATGTGGAGGCCATCATGAAGTAGGAACAAAAGAAACACTTCTGTCGTATACACACTAAGAGGCCCGAGTATTTCCTTTTAATTAAATCAAGGATTGCTTTAGTGGTCAGCTGGTAACTCCCTCCTATATACCCCAACCATTAAGAACATTCATGGAACCAATCCTGTCATGAAGACACACTTTCTTTGATTCTGTAAGATGATTTTGAAGTAACTTATTCAGTGGTGTAGCTATGGTGTAGTGATGATGCAGTTATGACTTGTTATAAGCTAGTATTCATCCATCACCACTATCATCATCACCACCATCATCATCACCACTATCATCACCACCATCATCACCATTACCATCACAACCACCATCATCACCATAATTATCGTGTGGATAGGATTTCAAAGGCGCTTGTGTTGGCGCATAACCCTTCATGATTATAAAACTGTACCAAACAATACATATCTCTTATTAAGTACGTAGTGTTTATGGACAGCAAAATATGGTATTTGGGTGAAATACTTGTGATGTCGATCTTGCTGCTAATTGCTATATATATCAGATGATTGTGTAGCCGTAGGTCATGTGTTAAGTGACCAAGGTAACCCCTGGGTTTAGGTCAGACCCATCCCGAGTTTAATTGTTATGCAATCGCAGGGATACGGTAAATATAAGTCCATTCCTTCTTGCCTCCTACAAGTAGTGTAACTGTCTTAAATCTGTTATAGATTACATTTGTTATAATTTTTTTTTTGAAGTTCACACAGCATCCAAAAGAAAATGACATTTGACGTGGCGGAATATTATCAGCTTCATCTGGGTACCGAATTAATCAGAGTTCCCGAGATATTATTCCAACCATCTATCGCCGGAATGGACCAAGGGGGAGTGGCGGAGACGATCGAATTCATCCTGTCTCTGTACGACCAGGATAATCAAAGCAAACTTGTGCAGGTATTTGAAACAATGAAATATCTATTTTGATATAAGGGCTGGTGGGTAGGTCCTTTGGGAAACCAATATCGCCATCACTGAAAGATGGGTAACAACAAAGGGTTGCCAAATAATAAAAGGAAGCAGTCTCCATTTTTTCCATCTTTTGAAAATCCTTCCAGGTTTGCTGTTTTGGTTCTGGTGGGTTGTAATGTAGTTATAATAATGTTTGAGAGGAGCTAAAAAACTTCTCCTCATTTGCTCAATGTACTTGTTACAGTAATGCACATAAAGATACATACATGGTGCACCTGGTCCCACAATGCACATAATGATACATACATGGTGGACCTGGTCCCACAATGCACATAACGATACATACATGGTGGACCTGGTCCCACAATGCACAATATGATACATACATGGTGCACATGGTCCCACAATGCACATAACGATACATACATGTAGAACTGGTCCCACAATGCATGTAACATAACATAGGCCTAGATGGTGCACCTGGTCCAACAATGCCCACATAACGATACAAACATGGTGCACCTGGTCCCACAATGCATGTAATAATACATACATGGTGGATCTGGTCCCACAATACATCGATACATACATGGTGCACCTGGTCCGTGATTTCAGATACCTTTTTACATAGCATTGTTATTTACATTGCAACCACATTTCAGATTTTAATTATTTAAATATACCAGCATTAGTTATCTCTTTTCCTCCCCCACCCCTGCAGGGCATTGTAGGAATATTTAAATGGCTTCACGTGGAAAAGATCCACTGCAAAGGACTTAATTCTAAAAGGCACAGGTATAGAATGAAGTTATTTTTTCAAGTTAATGTTGTATTGGTAATTGGTCCTAGTTGAATCAGAGTTGTGCTTACTTTCATCAATTCATCTCTTGGTCTATTTCTTGCAGAATGTATATCTGACTGGTGGACTCGCTGCCTATCCAAGCATGGTGGAGAGAGTCGAGGCCGAACTTAGAGCTGTCAGGCCATTCCAGTCTACATTTAAAGTAACTAAAGCAGGTAAATGGAGAGTTATCTTAGAATACAGACAATTGTTTACTCTCTTTATTTCAACTAAAAATCCAAAGGAAAGTAGAGGAGGGGGGGGGGATGAGGGGCGGGGGATGTGGGAAGAGAGGGACTTAAGAGACCTAGGGAGAAAGGAAGCAACCTTTGCTACTTTGTACTCTGTAGGGCATATTTGAAAAGAGCAAACAAATTGGGCTCATTGCTGTACTACCTTTAAAATATGTCATCAACTTATCAAAATATTCAGATGCAATGTTGAACCATGACAGTACCTGATGTTCCTTTTTTTCCTGTCTCCCCCCCCCCCTCCCCCCTCATTTTTGGCAACGATTTGGGTTCCTGTTTTAATAAGCAAGCTTCCTCTTACTCATTTTTTAACCCCGTTTCTGTTTTCATCTTCAAAGCCGATCCCGCTCTTGATGCATGGAAAGGTGCAGCAAAGTGGAGTATGGATCCAAATCTCTTGAATGAGGGCAGTATAACCAAATCAGATTATCTGGAGAAGGGAGGAGAATATTTGAAAGAACACTCAGCGTCAAACACTTATTATCCAACCGCCAAGAGATGAGAATAAACAGTCAGTTGGAAGGACGATGAATGAAGCACAAACAGCCTTTGAGTAACAGTCCAAGTATGGGTACTGGATACATAATCTTCTACCAAGCGGAGTACTAGATCAATGCCGTGTTGAAGAGTGCAACATCAGGTATTCAAGCATGAAACCAGGACCCTGATAGCAGTCCATATCATCCATATGTTGGGATAATGGACACTTAGTACAGACAGCCCTTGAGTAATATCCTGCGTTAAATTACTCGTCAACAGGATTGAGTACCAGATCGTTAGTACTCAATGGTACTCAATGGACACTTAGTACAGACAGCCCTGGAGTAATATCCTGCGTTTAATTACTCGTCAACAGAATTCGGTACCAGATCGTTAGTACTCAATGGTACTCAATGGACACTTAGTATTATTATTATTATTATACAAAATTTCTATAGCGCCTTATCCAATCAGAAATTGCTCTTAGGCGCTTTACAGTAAAATACAAACAAACATGATATACAAATATATAAATCGATAATGTAAGGTATAAAAAGGGTAGAAAAATTGTTATATACAATCTGACAATAAATTGTATAAGAAAAAACTGCACATGGGAAATCGAAAATTATACAAACAAGTTCTTAAAATTTTAAATATATATATATATGTGAAAAATTTTAAATTTTAAAAGCGCTATCAATGCAAAATGGAAATAATGTGACAATATAAATAGTAGAAAGCACGGTTAATGGAATGCAGATCGAAATAGAAAGGTTTTGACTAGTTTTTTAAATTCATCTGTATTTTTGGCACACTTAGCTTCCTCCGATAAACTGTTCCATAATGTCGCAGATGAGTAATCGAAACGCCTGTTTCCGTATGTAGACGTTTTAATGACAGGTTTGGTAAGTAAGGACTTGGATTCTGAGCGTAGAGATCGAGTAGGCTTGTATTTATGTACAGACAGCCCTGGAGTAAAATCCCAAGTTTAAATACTTTTCAACGGGATCGAGTACCAGATCGTTGGTTTCTTTGAGGAGTGCAAAGTCGGGACAGGAGTGAATACGAACGCTGGACCCTTTTGTCCGTAAGTCCGAACCATGGACACTGTATGAGAGAACAGACAGCCCAGTAATAGCCCAAAGCATAAATACTTGTGTACAGGATAGAATACCAGATCATTGTTGTGTTGACAAGTACGACAAACCAACCAAAGGAAAATTTGATTTATTTAGCTGAGTACCACATACTGTACACTCTGGTTGCATTTGATAAGCAGGAGCTGAGGTACTCAGATACGCTTGACTGCAGAACCCAGCCCTGGAGTAAACGCTCCAGTGTGCATACATATATCTATCGGATTGGTCAAAGCCAAGTACCAATATATTCTTCTTCAGTACAAAGTTGGGTCGTATGGAAAATGTGTGACACGCAAACCAGAGTCGGTCCACCCCCGTAGGAACAATTAAGTGTAATCAGAAGTACCAATGAACAATGTTAAGTAGAAGAGAGCCAAGTAACAAATCTTTGCTGATCTTGAGGCAGAGATTACAGACCCAATATAATATATTAGTGTTCCATATCATACACAATATTAGCCAAGAATGTGACTGCATGAAACCTAGCTGATAGAGAGGAGTATGAACAGGCTAATAACATACATCACATGTGAG
This sequence comes from Apostichopus parvimensis, assembly GCA_000934455.1. Taxonomy (NCBI): domain Eukaryota; kingdom Metazoa; phylum Echinodermata; class Holothuroidea; order Aspidochirotida; family Stichopodidae; genus Apostichopus; species Apostichopus parvimensis. The sequence goes on from KN882748.1 coordinate 107,099, forward strand.
CAAGGGGTTCCCTGGTGACTCAGTCACTGATATTGCAGTGCCTATGGATCCTAACTCTTTGTTAAAACAGTTCATATTGGATAGGAACACACCTGCGCTGAATAAATAATAATTACGTAATATTTTTCTTATCGTAATATTATGATGGTCACCTATGCATTGGTATCAATAAAACACACACAAGCTGTTGGAACAAACAGTACTGCTTAGTTCAAAGTTAAATATGTATGATGTTACAGTGGCGTAGGAAGGTACTTTTGAGTGGGGGGGCTGAAGACTGATGGCCGGCCTGGGGAATTTTTTTGCATTTCCAGGTGGCCTCAGATGCAATTTGGTGCAATATAGCACACTTCAAGTCTTCAACACCCACTCCATTTTGTAACTAATTTTGCATTTTCACCTGGCCTTAGATGTAATTTGGTGCTCCAAATGAGATTTTTTTCTCATTTGGAAATGAAAAAGGGGTTTTCTGACTTGCGGAGCGGGGGGCGGAATGATACTTCCGCCCCCCCATATTTTTCACTGGGGGGCTGGCGCCCCCCAGCACCCCCGGTTCCTACGCCCTTGTGATGTTATTCTAAATATTGAAGTACCTCGACGGAAATAAGAAAAAAAGCGGCTAAAGTCAGGTCAATTTGTGCATTTTGTCTTTTATTTCTTTGTCTCTGAAAATCTATCAAAAGTACTCAAGAAAAACATGGACAATTTGAAAGAAAGAAAGAAAAAAACAAGAAAAGCCATGATTTATTGTCATATTTATGTTATCTGTGTTGGATCAAAAGAAAAAGACACTTCTCTTCATCACCTCCTAGAGTAAGGCAGTCCACTTTTCTCAGTCTCAGCTCAAAGCTCTTATATCAAATGGCTTCAATATAAACACACAGGATAAACCAGGATTCCACAGCAAAGTCTCTGGTTCGATGGAAATCTAGTATTGTCCCCAAACTTTTAGCACGCTACAAAATATCCACAAGGATTCCCAAGAGTGCTTCCTCAAAAATTTCTGACCCTCAAAATGCCTCTTGGAGATTGAGGAGACCCCTGAGGAGACCAATGAGGCTACCGAGGAGCAAAATGAGGCAAAATGAGGAGAACAACTATGAACACCATCTAGGAGATCACTGAGAAGACAATAGAATCTTTGTCAAGAAAAAGACCTGGTTGGTAATTGAAAACCAGGTGTCATAGTCCTCAACACAGGGTGACCATTGTCAGCATATTTTCTAGCATATTTGGGGACAATACTATGATCTCTACCCAAACATCTTTCAGACAAGTTGCCATATTGGATCTCCATTCCGTCAGCCTGTTTGAGTCACTCTCAAGAGTAAAGTTAAATGTAATGATGAAATAAAAAAAAAGGTTATTAGGCAAAATGGTAAAATTAACGATGACTGAAATTACATACAATACAAGGCACACACCATCCCTGTAACATTCAATATTTAATTTTACCATCTCACTATTACAAATAATGAATATGAATCTTAATTCGAGGATTTTATCCTCCAACAAACTCTGGAGGTACCCATGTTACGAGTATTTCATAAAATTCGTATTTTGTAATTGGTTCGTTCATAAGAATTTATGAAGACGGCACCCATTTTTAACGGCCATAATAAAACAGAGAAAATAAATGATCTTTTTCTTAAATCTCTAAAGTGACAAGGTGAAGAGAGAGAGAGCTAATCACGATTGTTTTGTGAGTTGATTAGAGAGTGAACAATAAGGTACACATTAAACTTGCAATAATGAAGAATAGCAGTAAAAAAGGTTTGTTGCAACGGGACTCTCCAACGCCTCGATAGAGGGCGCTGTCATGTAGGTCCTATAATGCCTCTCAGCTATGCTGTCTACATAGATATCTGAAAATAATGCCATCCTGTGAACCGCTCGCGATCATGTGACTATGCTGGGTAATTGCTTAGTTCAAGGTATCAATTGTGCAATTTGGCCAAACTGGAAAATAAAATTTAAAAATTGTTTTGGAAAACAAGGAGCTCAAAACAATCAGGTTGGCCTCAAAACCTTTTTTGAAACATTTTCAAAGATCTCTTTTGCAAAAGAAATTCGACACACTAACTAGTGATCAACTCGCTGCACCGTTATAAACTTTCAAGCCTGGCTGAACTACATAGGACCGATATGATAGCGCCCTCTGTCGATTCTATGTGTGGATGGAGACCTGCATTCCTTCAACAGACTGTAACCTATGCATAGTAACATATGCATAGGAACCTATGCATAGTAACCTATGCATAGTAACCTATGCATAGTAACCTATGCATAGTAAACGTAAACATCATTGGGAGATACATGAAGGAATCGGATTTTGTTTCCCGGCCTGAAATCGGCGAGAGACCACCGATGCTGTTATAACGTCGGAAGGTCAAAAAACAGAACGATATAAGAAATGGTTCTTTTTATTTTCTAGAAGGACAACCCATAGGTTCTCCTCCTTTCACAAAGTTTTCTCTCATTATTGAAATTTGTAGGTGTGACTGTAGATTCGTAATTGAGCACTAGATTACTTAATTTGGTGAGGTAGAAGATTCTATAAGTTTTGATTCTGTTTAATGTAGAGCCAGCTTCAGTTGCAAGCCGTACGAACCTTTTCTCGTCCATTATTCAATACAGAGGTGATGATTTAACACATTGAACAAGGTGAAAATATTAATATTGTTAAAACTATTATTACCAGAGCTATGTGAGTCATTCCTTTAAGTAAGGCAGAGGGAGGGAGGATGGGGGGGGCAGGGGAGGGGGTCGAAGTTTGAGACAGTTTTGTGTATCATTGTACTACATAACAAAATATCTGTATGTACAGAAACATTGCTGTTTCTCTTATAATTACTTTCCAACTGAGTGAATCCCACCGAAAACAATACCACAGAAACTGTCTTGCTTATGCCCGATGCACCAAGGGTCGGTCAATCAAAAGTAATGTAAATTGCAAACCCCTACACTCCTCTCCCTCAACCCCCTCCACCCCCTCATTAAAGGAATGACCCATCTAGAAGTGGTCCATCACCAGTGATAGTTACATGGAATGCTTATACTATTAACTTGATAAACAGAACGACGGTTAAAAATCCAATCGACTCAATTGACCTATGACCTTTTTTTTTAACGATCCATCAGCTCTGTACAATGCTATTTCCATTGATCGACACCATGACAGAGTGACATATTGTACAACGGCCCATCATGTAATCCATTCTTTGAGATTTAACACCGTTCCTTCTCGCAGAGTACTGTAGTCTACAATAATTTCAGTTACGTATATGAGGCAATTTGTTTCTGCTTTTCTCCCCATGCAGCTCTGGTTTCCTGCTTTTAGTCACCAAAATATTGAAAATTTCAATTAAAATCCATCCCTGAGTTCAAAGGTGACACTACAATGGACACTGAATATTCATGGCAACATCATTCCAATCCACCAATGACATATGACATGATGAATATGCATATTATTACTATATGTTTACATTTATATTAACATGTGAGTACCAGTTTAACTTAAAAAAACACATCCAAAAGAAACAAAATTTTGCTGCAAAAGTAAAAAACAATGTGTGGGGGAAGGGAGTGGGATTGTGTGTGTTTAGGGTGGGGGAGGGGTTGTGTGCATATGTGTGAATTCATCCACTCTTGTACGTTATGCTCATGATAAATTCATTGTTTCTTAAATACTTCCTTCATTGTTACTTTAGCTTCATTGTTCTTTCACTCATACCTGAACTCAAACAGTTGTCTACAAACTAGTTGTCAGAGCTTAAGTTTGTTTTGTTGCTGTTTAATACTTCTTCATCAAGTCACGGCACGCTATATCCAAAGTTTCAAACAAAATTGGATAGCACCACTAAATCATACCGCGGTATCCACAGGGGGCCAAGATCGTTTCGCTGGACCCATTAAACAATATACTGTAAAGTTTTGTCCCACAAACTACACATTTTACGGTGTCATTTTTTCAACCATTGCAAGTTACGGCTTAGTTCATCCTTCCTGGGAATAATTTGATATATAAATAAAAATAGCAGGATAGATTTTCAGGTGCCAACTGAACATGAAACATCCATCAAAATTATCACAAACCCCAAGGCAAAGTGCAAATTTGCCAATCCACAAATGAGCAAGTCTGTAATGTGAAGTACTGTACTATGTGAGATATATTCATGTTTTCTCATGACGTTATCATGTATAGCATCCATCTTTTGATGTTATGACATTCATGTCACTCGGTTTTATGTATTCATACTTTATCAAGGCTACACTCAATATAATTTCAGGATGATCTAGGCAGCTTTACCCACAAAGTCTCAGTATAAGCATCATTTGGTAGCCTGGTGATACTAATGAATATGTATGACAAGGTTTCAGACACTCTCAATCAGGGGTTAATCAATGGTATACCGTGCGTATATCACAGGATAATGCACAAACTTACCCTATCGCTGGATGCACTGCGATACTAATGAATATGTATGACAAGGTTTCAGACACTGTCAATCAGGGGTTAATCAATGGTCTGCCGTGCGTTCATCACAGGATAATGCACAAACTTACCCTATCGCTAGAAACTTACTCTATCACTGGATGCACTCGGCCTGAGGCCTCGTGCACCGCTTTGAAGTTTGAATAACCGTTCCTGCAACACAAGCATGTGAGACCGTTGATTGACTGTCTACACATTATTTAGATCAGTTTATCCTACAATAACGATGCATATAAATGTACCGAAGCACCAGAGAGTCCAGTTTGGGTATTTTAACCCACATAGGCTACACTTTGCTTTTAAACAAACTACCAGTATAAACAAAAAAAATGAATAACTTAAAAACGAAAAGGAGGGGGGAAGAAAAGAGGAGAACGAAGGCAAGTAACGTTTTTTTTCTCTTCTAGAAGAAAAATGAACCAAAAAAAGCAAAAAACTGTACAAGATTTGTTTTCACATCTTTCAAGCGACTGGTACAGTATGTCCCTCTAAGCAAACACCTTCAGACTATTGTTAGTCAGTTTCTGTGTGGCTGTTTATCTCTACCAGTGCTACATATTCATATAGGAAAAACTTACACAAGCTTTAAAGTGAATACTATAATACAGGTTATTTAATCTTCAACTCACTAAACTGGCAGTATCAAATGAAGATATTAAATTAAGAATGGATGTGACCTTTGAACCTTCATACATGTGACAACAAACTTGCAGTGTTGGAGGTAATAAAATTTTTAATAAACAAAGTTATTTAAACTGCATTTTTGGATCTAAGCCGTGTACAGTTCGTCATTCAAAATTTATTCAAATCTCGCAGAGATATTCCACTTTTCGATCACAATCATTTTTTCAATCACTAGCCGATCGGTTTCTGTTAGCTGCTTAAAACTTTCGCTGGGGGATGATATTGATACGTCTAACTTGTGTTAATGGTCTCATGCATAGAGCAAAGTTACAGAACAGATTTATTTTTTTTAAATAATTCTGCTTTGAACAGGATTCAACTCCTTTAGAACATTGATTCGTATCACTCAAAACTCCTTATCACATTCAAGTTCCCTGGTGTCATTCCGAGGAGTTCTTACCTTCCGACAGTTTCAACTTCTGGGGTTCGCCGTGTAGTATTTTGAACAGAACTAGACGACTGTCACGTGACAGGTAGAAATGGCCAAGTGACAGATGATACGACACTTAAATGGAAGACAAAACTATCACCAAAATATGTAGACCCCAAAAAAAATCTATCTCAATATAATGTTTTCCTCCTCAAAGTCTTCGATATTATCTGGATAAACAATCTGAGATTTTCTTTCGGGTAAAATCTTTTTATTTGTCTCAATGTCAATTCCCCCCCCCCCCCTTGTAACGAGATGCTAACTATATTTTTAGACTGTTTGTTATCATCGGCATGTTGTACTATGCAGTGTAGAGTTTACGAAAATGCCAAGAAAAAGACATTTGCAGGAAAAACAAAGAAGTAGAAGAAAAAAAACTGTTTTTCATATTAAGAATATTCATACACACACATTTTGCTCAAACTTGTTTTCATAGAATACTGCTTGGCACCAGATAGTCCCAT
>KN882748.1:125759-137077 GCA_000934455.1 Apostichopus parvimensis
CTCCACACCTTTCTGTCTTTGTCCTTCTCCAGTTTATTCACTACCCCCTACCCTTAATCCTCTCTTTGTCCCTCCACTGTTTATCTCCTACCTCTCCTCTTCCCCTTTTGGTTTTTATCTTTCATTCTTCTCTCCATCCCTTGTCTACTAATCCCCTTACATCTATCTCTTTGTGTTCACCATGCTCATTAACCTCTCTGTATTATGTGCGTGTTTTTCCTACACAGGCTCTCTAGTGGATAAGCTGTTTGCTCACAGTTTTATTTTATTTTGAACTCAAGTATTGAAGAACGTTAGGCCAGAAGCAAGTCGTTTCGTCAAATAAAAGTACATAAGCAGCACATATTCAGTCACATGTTTATAGAGAATTACACGACGAAACTATTCGCATTTTATTTCTTCAGCAATTTCTCCAACAAAAATCGGCAGCACGCGATCATACGGCCCCACGAGATCATACGACTCCTTCCATAACAGCTACCTGCTCCTACGAGCTGGTATAGCGTTTTCCCAGGAGTACAATATGCACTGTTCCATATAGCCAATCGAAAAATTGCGTAACTCGCTTAGCACACAGTACAATTACACAGTATGCCTATAGGTTACGCAACACTGTGAGAGGCGGATTAGAATCTCGGAAACCTGATACTTTGCGGTAACAGTACCCAGATCCGTATGCTGTTTATAGCTAATGATGAGAATGCCATATTAAAGAAATGAATATGTTGCCGCTGTGAGAAGAGGGCAGCATTGTTTTTATTTTTTAATCGGGGAATACTTTGAGACAAGATTAGCAATTTCCTAGCTGAGAGAGTGCCTTTAATAATATATCAGAATGCATACTGTACACATAGCAGGGATGTGCTCACGAATATTTGAGTGCCGGGCAGATTGTGCGGTAGTGTGAACCACACCCTGGGAGGGGGATTTCATGGGTGGGGTACCACTCTCCATTGGACAAATTTTGCACATGAAGTAAGCTTAGGTGGTGCAATTTTTCCAATTCTGTGCCATGTATTCTCCCAGATTTTGGTTATGGTAAAATTTGTAAAATTATCATCAAAAAAGTGCCGGATGGAAAAGGTTAAAATACTGTTTGTGTTTGGCGGCATTCAGCCGCCCGGTGCCGCCCAGTGTGAGCACATCCCTGACATAGTGAATTATATAACTTCCAACATAACTTACTGAATACCACATTTTGCCCTTTACTAAATAGTCAACAATTCACATCAAGTGTTGTAAACACAGAACAGTAATTACACTACTAGTTACAGAACTTTGCTATTGGCAGCATATAAATTCATCACATCTGCTTTATGATTTACAGTATGTATAGTGTCAACTCTGCAAGGATTCAAGATTGGTTCATTTACTAATCTAGTGCAAACCTAAACTAGTGATGTGCAACAATTTCTATTATTTTTTTATTTCTATGTTAGTAGTATACACCTGCAGTATTATAACTTATCTACTAATACCTTACATACACTAAATGTCATAATGTTTGATGTTACAATGGCAATGTCCCAGTAGGCTTGTTCATACACTAATATGTCACCAAATTTCATCATGTTCAGGGATGCATAATTGCTTTCAAAAATATAGCTAGACTTTGCTTATTTCCAAGACTAAAAATTACGGGAAATTCTACAGGTGTGCCCTGAACAATAAAGTTTTTAAAGACAACATAGAAACATGATATGGTATTTTATGGGCGACCATTCTAGTTTTCTCACAAATCAGTAGTATCACTTTCCTTTTGTATAATTTTTAGAACTGCATGATCAGATTATTTGTAGAGCTATGAAGCCTATGATGTTGTTATATTTTGGCAAATGTCGAGCTAATTTCTATATCATGATGAAATTATCAATTATTGTAAGACGACTCCCCGGAATGGTGCGTCATGTCCGAATTGTGTGACTGAGGGGTCCGTCAAAGCACACATTTGGTGCGTCATTACAACTACAATATGTGCATCAGTGTGCGTCAATGTGCCATGCAGGGTCCATCATGGTCAGCAAACGATCGGTCAAAATGTTAATTTGGTGTATGTCAAAGACATACAATGATGTGTCAATTTCACTATGATGCAGGGGTGCATCAATGTTCAAAATTAAGTCAAAATTAACCTATTCCAGGGGTCCGAGGGTGCGTCATACAGTTGCTAGACCTGTGCATTACTGGCATCTGCAATCCTAATAGTCCTTTTATAATTCAAATTAGATTAAAACATACTAAAGAGAAACAATAGTTCACGCCTATTTTGAGTTAAACAGATAAGTCCATTAGAACGATCAATAATGTGTTAGTTCAACCAACACTGAGATTTGAGTAATCCACTAGAAAATGTTTCTACTGCATTGTGCAATATGTGACTTAAATAGTACACACTATCACCATGGTAACCACATAAATTATTGGAACAATAGAGACGAATATAATGGACCCAGCACACTTTATTAGAAGGCTGTTGAGTTTTGACTTCCATTTGGAAACTTACTTATAGTTGTCAGAATGACCATGCAGGCAGATATGCAGTAAACTTTCAAGTTGTCAGACTAATTTATTTGTTGCAAGGAACTCTATAACTGTGCTGGTAAACTAACGTAGGAAATGAAAACAGTTACTTTATTGAGTATAGGCCACTGTCCCTCACGTACCTCACTGCATACTAGACTTACAGTTACAAAATAAGTATGCCCAGACGCTTGATCAAAAAATGCTCTTGACAGGAATACCACCAAATTGAGGTAGGCCCTGCATGGTGCATCATTGTATAAATCTGGAGCTTAGCTACAGTAGTTCTACTTTTGCTCCGCTCATGCGAAGTTGCATTTGCTTCAAGTTTTATTTTTTATTTTCTTGTGGGGAGATCTCCCTACCAATCCATGTCCATATTACACTGATGTAGGCTAAGGCCTATTCATATTTGCAAAGCTACCGAATCATAATCCAAACACATATGATACCGCAGACTTCCATATTGATAATGCTTACTAGGCGAATGTAAGTAGAAAAGCATAAATAACACTTCCAAAAATGTTCGGCCTAGGCTACAGTAAGTACAACAGCCTGCACTGCAGTAGCCAAACCACTACTACAGTACTAGCCTATGCCTCTCGGTGTACTATTAGTTGCCTTAGTTTGTCGGCCTAGCTACTCCTAAGTAGGCCTAGCATCGATCTATTGAACAATATAACAAGGAAACCTAGAGTAGACCAAACACTTCGGCCGGTTAATACTGTAGCCTAAATAGTAAATCTATAACGGTATGACTAATTACCATACCGGACCCATTCGGACGATACCGGACCATATCGTACCATACCGGACCATATCAGACCATACCGGACCCAACCGGAGGCAAAATAAATGACCATCAGACACCACCGGACTATCAAATGCTTATTTTTTATCCTTAAATGAATCCGGAAAACAATGAAGTCTATTTGGGATGAAATAATTCACTTGTTTATGAACTTTGAGGTATAGGCATTACCTACATTAGTGAGATTCGGCAGTGAATCATCAGTGATGGAACTCACTTTAATCAAAGTATACACCGCTAATTAATGAGATCGGCCTTACACTCCGCATTGTACAAGGACGTTAAACGTGCATTAATCGGACACGGAAACTACCAGGTAGCCGATTCTTACAATGCCTACGCCATCCCATATTTTAAATGGACCGAGCTTACGGTAGAAAAGAAAAGAAAAAAACAATCAAAAGGTTCATGACAGCCAAAACGGTCTCGAAGAATTTCGTTATGTCGACAAATGGTTTGCTGGAGGTACCACACACGCCAAGCGCAGGGAAGAAACCAGGACAGCGGAAACGAAAGAGAAATGCGAAAACAACAACGCCAAAAAAACGAGTTCGTCTGCTGATCTGAAAACAGAATAATGAATTGTCTATGTTTTGTCTCCTCTCATCAGTAAAGACGTCTTCCTCATTTCAATTTTTTAATTCCTGCATTTCACACCCTGTAATTATTGTTTTGCCGACAGATTCTCCTGAGTAATCGATGAAATAGTCTCTTCTTACTTGTAATTTCTGTAATTTCACATTATTTCATTAATTAGCCGAAACTTTCAATAGGAATTTCTTTATATCAATTCCAGAGGTCATCCTTTTATATACTTGTTGTAATTTTGTATTTGTTATTAAAATTCCATAGTTATTAAATTTTCTAGTCTTGTAATTTATTTATTTGCTGCACTGTCTGTAGCTTATACACAAACGTTTTCAAGTGATTTTACCATACCGGAACCATCAAAACCAGGACACCACACCAGCGGAGTTTAAAATGTGTCCTCATTCGGGGAATTAGAGAATGAAAGATCGGCAATGCAGATATCACAGTTCTGCCATCTATCTGTAGCTATAACGTTTTCAAATGATTTTACCATACCGGTGTAATATGAACGTAGGTCCGGAGTACAATAGTTACCATTGTGAAGGGTTATGGTTGGGGCTAGCTACATAACCTCTCACATAATCCAGCACAAAGGGACACCGTGGCCTAATGCGTCAAAGGACAAAGGAAGGCGGACGTAGATTCCTGGGGGACTTGGATTCCTGTTACACCGGCCCATTTGGGTAAAATGGCCAGCGGAACCTAGGTTTGTTGTCAACATTCATCCCAAATTCCGATTTTGAGATGAATGTTGACACATAAACAGCATTTTAATGATAAAATATAATAAAAATGACTCCGTGGTGTCTGATGATCATTTATTTTGCTTCCGGTTAGTCGTTAGCATAATTTGCTGCCTACCTTCTCGTATGATCTGCCAGTAAATCTGTTCCAGTAGATCGTTTTGGAGACCCAGTCCACGTAGCACCAGCTCAAGTACACTTTTCATGCCTGCAATTCTCTGTCCCTTTTTCGCTCACTGCTTTTGGCATCAGGACCCACAATAAAGCAACCCGTGCCTTCCACCTAAACAGCGCAGCGACCACAATACACACGTTACGTGTGTTATGCTAACACTGCATGAAACTGTGCTATACATTACGTACAATTACATACAGAATATACACTGTACAGTGGCAGTATATTACATATACCGTATCACGTGACCAAGTCAGAAAGTAGAGTAACGGTGTACCAGCGAAACCTATGAAATTGGCCCGCCCTCTAAAAAATTTCTAGCTGAGAGAATGCCTTTAAATAATCCTTTCTTCAATCAAATATCTCTTTATGTTCTTTTACAGACTTTTCATCCGAGACAACATAAGAGAAAAAACAATTTAACTCAGTGTGGTGAAGGTTAAGACGTCGGCATATCATGTTAGGGGTTAATGATTCTTTGAACGTATCCCCTCACCACATAAAAATTAATAAATTAAAAAAATACTGTCTTCCAGTATTCTCATAGATATTTATCGACTATTAATCCTTACACCAAATACCAAAAGGCAAGACAAGAAACCCTCTTCCAGTATATTTGACTTCCATCATTCATATTCATCGACTCTTAGTCCTTATATCTAACACAACCGTCAAAACAAAAGAACTGTTCTACAGCCATTGACCTCGTAAAAACGAACATAGAGACTTATTATGGTGGAAAGTTAAGGCTTCGGCATGTCATGTTTGGGTTCACGATTCTTTGAACGTATCCCCTCGCCACTTAAAAAAAAAAATCCAAATTAATTTAAGAAGTTAATATGCTAATTAAACAATTAATAAAAAATAATTCCTTAAAACAATAGCCTCATTTGAATAACAAAGTAAGTGTATTAGACCATCGTCATTACTACTTTGGTGGAGGTGTGTCTTACCACGTACAGTAGACTGACCATTGTTTTCATGCCATGGTGTAATTGTATCTAAATGGTGGTTCGGGCCATTTAATCAACAGTGAAACGAAACTTGGGCTGTTCTCAAATACTGATTCTAATATTTCAATTGACTAAGTTAACGTGCCATTCATTACACATATGAACAACAATGAAACTGAATGGAACTTCTGAATCATTGGTTGCCCTTTGTCTATCGCGTGCAAGCTCCAGTGACACGTTTTTTTTAAAAAGGAAATTCCCGAATCCAAAAATATCCTTCAAGGGTTTGAAAGGGATAATTCATTCGCTATATGTGATTGGGGCGGAAACTAAGTTCAGCGCCAACCTTTATGAAGCTATTGAAGTCCAACTTTGCCTTCTGCGTCGGGGAAAGACTTGGCAGGCATGAATTAATACATCAGTTATCCTTAAAACATGAATATGTATATGATATCTTTGTATGTTACACGGTAGTTAAAGCCAAGGTGGAGAGCGTGAAGTGGAAAGCAAATGAAAGATATTAATAACAACAACTACCAACAATCCTTGTTGAGATTTTAGAATTTTACTGATAAACTAGAATTAAAAAGTAAAAAATGCAGGTAATACGTAGTCTGTTCTAAGGTATAGGTGTACAAATAACCAATCCCAATTTGTGTCAAGTGTAATCAAGAATGGTCAAAAATTGTTCTCAGAAGTCAAAGTACACAAAATTTCATTGCTAGCACAACTTCTGGATTATTGACCTATGTTTTCGCAATATCCTCCAAGGGTTTTGAAGGGATAATTCCTTCGTTATAGTTAGATGAGACGTTGTTCAATAGGACCCTGGATGAAGTGGAAGGAAAGGCGGTGTAAACCGTTTATGTAGCTATGGTGCTCGGTTATCCAACTACATTAAAAAGCAGAAGAGTAGACCCTTAAGGTTTGTTTTGAATTGATTTTATTATGAAACTGGTTTCTAAACACCAATATCTATAGGTTTATATAACAGGTGAGATTATGACACTAAAGGTCGATGAAGCCACCTCACTCTCACACTACTCCCATAGACCCCTCAAACACCCTTGAAAGGTCTACTTGATTAGTTAAATGTTTGAAGAAAAATATGTAACAATTCTGTAATATGTTTGCCAATAGGTGTCACATCTAGTCCAAAGTGCTGGCATATAGCTCCCAACTTGCTGGTCCCAAAGTAGTTGTGTCTATCATACTTTTTAAATAAATGCAAATTAAGCACCATTGTAAGTCGTTACAACAACAAAAAAGAAAAAAAAGACAATGTACAATATTCACTTGCATGTCACCTAAAGAAAGAAATAGAAAGTAACACATTTTTAGGTGATTCCTTGCCATTATCAATGGGGTGAAGTAGAACCATCCTTTCCATAAGTAACTCCATTTGACCTCCGTCAATAAAATAAAATGACTAAAGGTTTTCAGTGCTTGGCACTCAAACAAAGAGATGTCATCTTCTCACCATGTTTTACCTAAGTACCAAGTGTGACAGTCATTCAAAGACTACTGGCAGGATATTCATGTAGCACCGTTTCACCTGTACTTACCTTTAATTGATAGATGCAAAACCATAAAGGTATCATATATGCAATATATAGACAGGTTATGTACCTGGTATGGGAATAATTAACTAATAAGCACTGATGATGTGATATGCTTTTCATTCCAGTGTTTTAGCTCTGCTAACCATTACAAAATAAATACGGATCATCCATATTCATCACAGGTAATCAAAAGTGTACCAAGCAGGACATCAAGTATATCCATGTACAATATGCACTGCTGAAATAACATAGTTGCAATCGTCTGGGTTACACATACATGTGTATACACACAATTTAATGTCACAAATATAACTACATATTATTTAATTTGTCCAAATTGCATGATTGTATACCATGCAGTATTAACAAGTCTAAACATTTCATTTATGCTTGAATTTGATTAAATAACAGGTGGCTATTTGTCTTACATGGTGGGATCGATGGGCACAGCTTGATACCCGTTTTTGAGTGTGTTCAACCGACAACAAAGCTTGTCTTAAAAGCTCTGCGACGCTGTTGATGAGTATGGTTTGCCTGAGAGAGTCGGGTCTGACCAGGGTGTTGAAAAGAGGAACGTTCTTCAGCAACTACGAAAAAATATAGAATAGAACTATGAATTATTTTGACATCCATCATTCACACACAAGAAACACTTGGTCCTTTCTTTGTAATGATGAGAGGAATTGTCTTGCACTCCGTCAGTTGTTTCAAATTTTCATTAAAGATGCCATGACACGAAAAATCGAACGAATCGAGAGTAATTCCCTCAAAATCAATGATATAATCTATGTTGAAAACTGTTCTCATCACCCTTAAAACCCCAAGCACTAATGAGTAATTAAAGTTTTAAAGTTCGCACCCGGAAGCAGACCTCTGAAAAACGTGATTTCCTAACAACACAACGATGACGTCATGTTAGGAACACAAGTGCTAACCACAGACAGGATGCGCGACGATAATGCCGTCACATACACACACAATTACACTAAGTGAAAACCCACGAAATACGCTACATCGCTACAACTTTCAAGTTTTTTTACAATCTTGTACAATATCTTACGAAAATGCCGGTCCGTTGTGTTGTTGGGGGATGCAGTAATGTCATAACCAATGCAATTAACCTTCATCGATGGCCGAAGGACGACAAAACACGGCGATTATGGACCAAGTTTGTGCAGAATACCAGGTCCGATTCACTGGGCCAAGCCGCAGTACAGCTCCGTATGTAGCGAACACTTCACGGAAGCAGACTACGATCCCTCCTTTCTACTGAAAGAAGAAATGGGCGTAACGGGTCGACAGAAACGAGTTCTTCCCGACAAGTACCCCACATTGAAAACTCCTAAGATCAGATCGGGGGAACAGGAAACCTCCAGTGGATTAAGTGAAGATCCTTTGGAGGAAGCGGGGCCGAGCACTAGTAGTACTAGGTCGTTTACTAGTACTAGCGTTAGGCCTGCACTGAATCGCAAAAGACGAAGAGTTTCCTCGGAAAAAAGACAAAGGAAAGAGGTAATTTTTACCTGTCATGTTGTTTTTATAATTGTGCAGGTCCTGGTTCTTAATTCTTATTGCAAATGTTCTTTTGTATATAAAGGTAGCTAAGGCTAGCTATACAGTATCTACCACTACGACAATAGCAATAGGCAAGGACTAGCATATGCATAAGTTACTGTACTCGTACAGTTTCGTGAAGTTCACAGGTGCAATCATGTTTGGCCAACACTTTGGAAGCAGTGATTGAAATATAGCGTTACTCAATTAAGAAATGAAGAGGGCTTGATATAGTTGTACTTTATGATAAATTCTTTGTGTACGCAGTAAGTTGTTTGTATTGTTGGTAGGATATATACTGTCTCAGTATTTCATGCTCAGCCTATAGTATAAGATTCATTGTTTGACTTATTGAGCCCCTTAAGTTGTGTAGAAATGTTACTTAGTAGTACAGTACGCACTTAAAAGACCTAGTACTTGCTTTTTCATGAAGCTGAATCGTAAGTTACCATGAATAAGTTACCCAATAGAACTTTATTAAAGTTAAACGAAGTTCCTTTCACCCTACCAATATAGGCAAGTCGGACCAACCCCGGCCAGATCCGGCCCCTTTCCCTTTACAGTATGTACATAACTTTTGACACAATGTCGATAAAGAAACTCAAGCTTGAATGGCTCCTTTTGACGATGTAAGACTTGGCACAAAACAAGGAAAAATAACTGAAGCCTGTGGTCAAAGGGACCGCAAAAAACTTTGCAACGAAGAAACTACTGTGCTATTGAATGCACATGTTATTTGGCAACTCTCAATGCAGAGAGAAACATAAAAATCCTTTTCAGTATCATCTTCCCACAAAATTTACAAAATTTTAAAATTGTTTTGAAACAATAATTCAAATCATTCGTGATATTCTTAGAAAACTTGCCGCAATTGGTTCTGGACCCGCCATTTCACAGGAAATTTTGATTTGATATCGGACTTGTGATCGGTGTTTTGTGTAGTAACTACTAGTGGTATGTGTACTTGTCTAATGTGTACGTGAATGGTATGTTCGGAGTATCGGAAACAGCGACAACAAATCGTGTTCCTAACATGACGTGACATGACGTCATGCGAATCGGAAAATTTTCGAGCGAACAAAGTTTCAAACGTCGAAGAGGGTAAATTTATTCTCAATTTTAGACTTGAAAAATCAAGTTTTTAACCGGCAGAATGGTTGATACATGTTCTAGAAAACATTCTTTGATGGATCCCAAAAATAAAGGACTTTGAAATTTTCGTGTCATGGCCACTTTAATGATATGTTAGATTGCAAACATTCCTTTCATTTTTGAAAAGTATGATTCAGAGTTTGACGTCTCAAAAATGTATTTTTTTCTAGCAGCGCAGTTTCTGCAGTTTATTCACTACTTTGTCAGTAAATACTACTATATCCAGTTTCCCATGCTCGTATATTCATTACTTAGTGAGTAATTGGGCCAAAAAAAAGGACTGAGAACTTTCACCCATATTCCAGTATGAGCCATGAACAGGAATTGAACGAGCCATGCATGGCTTCCTGTTCATAAACAGGAAGCAAGTACAGTATTGCACAACACTATCGAGCAACTGAAGTATATAGTAAACACTGTGATCAATCTCCGCAGTTCAGTAGAAACCGCACACACAATAACAATATATGGTATACAACCATAGTATAGGTATACAGTACAATATGCGAAGACAACATTTGTTGAGATAAATGTTGCCCACCCCATAAAGGAAAGAATGAAAGTACCAACACATAGTCGAAGTCGTTCAAAAAGTGAGAATCGAAAATCAAATTGTCAGATGACATTGGTTAAAGCTAGCAAAACGTTTTAGTTACCACAGACCATTCACCACCATCTGCGTATGTATATTCCCCAAGCAGTATCCCCTGTATAAAAGTAAGAACCTTGTGTACCCTCGCTCTATTTTCCATCTTGTCACCACAACGACACTTAATAAACATGATCTTATAGTAGAACCATATCAGCGTAGCCTTCTGGTATCTTCATTGGGTACTTCTATTTGTTTCACCGCATCGGTAATATTAAAAATGCCATCTTTTTTCAACAACTTGTAATTTTCACCAAAAAAATTGCTCTGAATTAATGACCACATAAATTTAAATGACATGAAAATTAAGTGCTAGAAGTGATTGTCTGGATGTCAGGCAAATGTCATTACTGTACCTGAAGCAGAAGTCAAATTCCTGAAACAATTCTGGTGTGATCTATTTCAATGAAGATAAACAAATAAGAAAAGTGTATGGTTGGCGATTATCTTATATTTAACTCAGATTTAATTTCATTTAAACAAGATGTAGCACTTAGCTTTAGGACTAAATATGTGCTGGTAACGCAACCACGAGATACATAAGATCAAGGGAAGCGGGGTTCAAATCTGCGATGAGTCGCCTGCCTTTGTGAAGATATGAATGACAA
>KN882748.1:137444-151358 GCA_000934455.1 Apostichopus parvimensis
TAGGTTGAAAACTACACATCAATAATATTGGTACATGCTGTGTAGAAATTAATATAATTAATTTCTAATGAAAACTGGTACAGTTTGGCACAGCCAGGTGCATGGCAGCTTGGAGTGTCTTGGTGAATGGTCACCATGCAATGCCAACACAATACAAATAAACTAAACAAAGGGGCAAGGGGATTAACGATCTTCCACAGTAAACAAACAATTACTAAGCAATTAAAATAAGTATGAAAATATGCAATAATATACAACAAAGATAATCAGTAAGGGTGACACGACAATAATAAAATAGCATGAGCAAATGTCAAACTGATCACCTAATACAGAGTAAAACATATGGTACAACCCATCATACCTGGTCGGCATGACAACAAGTAAACTATAAAGTATTAAAATAAAGTGAACCTTACGAGACATAGACACTAATACACAACTGGATGCTAAACATACAACTACCTGCCTATGTTACTCAAACAGCAATAACACAGTGCTCCATAAATAAGTGAAACTGTCTATCCCTATTCGGCATAACAGTAAAATCTAGGAATGTCGTAGTTCAATATATATAACTAGAAGCTGGTTGCTCTAATTCCACTACTAACATATCCAAATAGAGGAGAGTGATTAACTCTAAAATCAATACAACCTCTATGACTTACGTGAAGTCTACAAGTATAAACAATGTACTACTGGGGAAAAACCCTCAGCTAGTAATACTAGCAACAACAGGAGCATACTAACTATGTACTTCAACCCATGCACCTCTACTAACTTAGACCACAGGTTACCATGGCAACTGACACCTTTCGTTAGGCTGCAGGTACCTAAGCGTCCTTGGGACTAAGAGCAGGCTATAAAACGGAGACTATGTCACCTAGCTTATCTGCTGTATATATCTGGTCAGATGGAGTCTGTACCAGTGAAGGGTGACTCACAGGGCTAAATACATGCTAATACTCTAACAACTAATAAACAACAACAATAGTGTCTCGGTTCACAAAATAGTCAATATGCCTACTAACATATTGCTACAACTAACTCTCTCAAATATAAAGGTTAACCGAAGTTCAGCTATTCCTATCACCATGGCAACAAAAGTGTAGCATTGCATCATGGGATCTAAACACAGCTCGAAAAGGAAACTTAGTACAACTAGATACGAATATGAGTACATTACAGTAACGGGTAATGCTAGACGTATCGTAAGAGTACATAATAACTAAATAAATACCAATGTGGGTTCTCGTTAGAACATATACACAAAATGGAAAGGTTGAGGGCATTACAAGTGCCACAATCAACATTATAAACATACTATAAAACAACAGGGTAACAGTAATAATGATCTCACCTATAGACTCTCTATAGCCATTACAGGTACAAAACGTTTAAATAATAACTTAAGTCTGTGTGCATGTAGCCATCACAGGAACAACATAATAAATACAGTCTGTGAGTATTCGGCAATCACAGGGTAAAATAGTAAATAGTAAATACAACACAATTACACTTAATGAGGGCGGCTATATATCCTGTGTGCACATTGCCAGCACAGAACTAACATGAATACATTTGCAAGTAAAATACACTATGTATGCACAATGAAAATGAATAGGCTACTGAAGGGTCTGGGGCAAAGTTAAAAGATGAACTCTTACCTGTGTAGAAATTAATATAATTAATTTCTAATGAAACTGGAACAGTTTGGTACAGCCAGGTGCATGGCAGCTTGGAGTGTCTTGGTGAATGGTAGAGTTGCTTGCAAACTTGGATGCTTTAAGCCATTCTAGAACAAAGGGAAGGTTGTTTCCCCACCCTACCAGACAAGGTTTTACTTAGACTGGCTACCAATACTCCAGGAAGTAGATAAACTGTCTTCCCACATCTTTAACTTACTCCACCAGAGATTACAGAGGGTGTGAACAAACTTACTACACTTAAGGGAGAATAAAACAAGGCCTGGTCTGTTAGTGTTGTGAATAACAGAATATCACTAACTTAGCGTAACCTAAGAGTAACCTAGGTGTGAAGCCAAACCACATAAACTTAGTGGTCCTCTTAGCAGGAAATAATCCACTGAGGGGTAATGCACACAGTTCACTGACTCTGTGAGTGTTACCAGAAAATACCACAAAGAGATAAAAGGAAAATGGAAAAATAAAGTGAAGGGGAAAGGTATACAGGGGGACAAAACTATAGACACTACTATTGGGAAATATTAGAGGTGCTACAAAGATTTTTTCCATTGATTGTTTTCTTGTCTTGTCTTGTCTTGTCTTGTTGAATTTTTAATTGGTATATGCCAACAATTGCATCACACTATATCATGCTAATTGAATTAAAATGATTTAATAGTGGCCCAGCTTTCCAATTTAAATAATTGTGATTTAATTAGCCTACAAAGCAATTGAAATTACAATAACATCATGACATTATTTATTTGGACTATTCCTTGGCATATATTGAGGGTTGGACCATGGTCGTTGAGGGCATGTGTCCACTTTGTTAAAAGGGAAACGAACAAAAAAGGAAGGGTTAAACAAAGGGAAATAGAACCAGAATGACAAAATGCATTGTGGTTTTAGTGAAGGAACATGAGCAATGTTTTTCTCAATCGGTCATATTGTATTGTGAGTGTTTACTTCATGCGAGATCATATTGAAATTGCAAAAGCATTGATATCTGTTCTGTTCACAATTTTTCCACAATCTGACCTCTGTGGACCGAAATGACCTTTGACATCAATTAAAACAATAGGCTTTTTGTACTCAATGTGGTACACCAACATATCCAATATCAGATTTTTGCAAGCTTGCTTTCTTAAGATATCGTTTTAACAAGGTTTAATAATTTCACACCTTTTGACCCAAACTGACCTTTGAATTTTACTAAAACAATAGGTTTGATGACTTTAATGTGGCACATCTATACATACCAAATATGAGATCTGTCCAAGCTACCCTTCTTGAGATACCGTGTTTACAAGTTGAGCGTCACACCACATATTGACATGCATGTACGCACGCAACTTACATACACGCGCGCATACGTTCATAGCTATCATTTTGAGGACGTAAATTTCTATCAGGCACGGAACCTCAATTTGAGGACCCCTCGAATTGTTGTGTGTATAAACACACTGTGTGCGCATATTTGTATCATATACACACAGTGTACGTACACTCAAACGTACATAGCTATCATTTCGAGGACGCAAATTTCTGTCAGGCACGGCACCTCAATTTGAGAACCCCTCGAATTGCTGTGTGTATCAACAGACTGTGCGCGCATATGTGATTCTCATACACACTGTGTACGTACAGTAATACACATTGGAACTACAGCAATGGAGGACGACCTCTCTTAGCAGGGTTACTGGCAGTTTTGGTTTTCTTGTTTTTTTGTAAGTAGTTGTGTAACGGCTATGAAAAAAAGTGGTTTATTCATGTCACCCTTGCCTTTGATAATACTCACATTATTTTTTTTACATATAGAAACGTTTTTACGATGAAACGTTGAACTTTTTAATGCGTTTGATTGCACGTTTATATGCCGCCGCCAGTGGCAACCTTTTAGGCTTCTAGTTAGACTCCTAGATTACCCCCTTGAATGAACCAGTGGCATTGACATGAGGTATGGGAGCACATGATGACAAAAACGCAAACCAGCACTATCCGGATAGAGCGCACAGTAATGTAATGGATATATTTTTCAAAGCCCGAGTATAGACCTAATAGTTTATAGTGTACCCACATGTCTCTAGTTTCGTATAACCTGTCTCGTAGGCTACTACGATGACTGCTTAACAACAGAACATCAAATTAACGATATCGAAACCTGACCACCTTGAATTTTATTCCATTGTTTTTATCTAAATGATGACAAGTTCATTGCCGAGCACTAATCAAGGCCTGTGCTCTGTGAATGCTTCGATGCTAAGAACAAAATACTGGTCCTAAATGAACTGCAACAAAAGATCTGCAAAGAACCATTTTATATTAGGGGATCTTTGGAATTATGTTCATAATATTATTTATTTATTCAATTATTAATTATGTCAAAGTTTGAAAGCATCCTTCATGATTAGCAATGTTTTGCACTTATTGTGAAAGATGTTCCCTTTTGAGTTCACAAGAATAAAAAGTTGTAACTATCATATACCTGTCCGCTTTTGTAATAAAGTTTAAGAAAATTGTTGTTACAATAGTTTGCTGCTTTAGCACATATAGGCCTACTTCTCACAATTAAATCACCTCATTGCACCTTGTACTTGTTGAAAAGGATTTAAGCGCAACAGTATACCTATCTCTTTCTTTGTCGTGTTGATACTGTGGCAACTATTGTTACATAAACATTAGCAGGACATAGGTTCGGCTGCCCCTCCACATGAAATACAGTCCTGTCTGCAAAATGGCCTCCTAAAGTAAAATCAAAATGTTCTATATACATTACCCCACCCCTCAATTCTCTACCACATTAATTTAATCTGAGAAAGGTATGTTGTAATATTCAGGTAGTTTATGAAAAGCGCGATTCATCAATCCTGCCATGGGTTGCCTTTAAAACTTGGCAGGACTACTAACTTAAGCGCCAGTTAGCACACGCACTGCTTGAAAGTGTCAGAGATTATTTCAATCTCTAATGCTTCGTGTTGAGAAAGTATTGACATGCTGGCATTTGGTATTCACGATCCGAATTGTCGGGAGTTGTCTCACTTCACCAAGTGAGTTGTATCACTTCGGGAGTTGTCTCAATACTCTGACTTGACACAATTCCGCGTTTTGGTGTTTGTGATGGTACTTGGATTATTGTACTGATTTAACCTGCATTGTGTCTTAGTACCTTACATTGCCTCAATCTGATAAAAACATGTAACATTAATACATACCTGGCAGGATACCCCAATGAAACTTATGAGCTGTACAAGGTTACATCTATTGGGGCAGTAGGAAGCTTCCAAAAAGTGGGGGGTGGGCACAACATCAAAGGGGCACTTTATCATTCCATAACCACCACTCGTTATGCTATAAAACGATGCACACCGGCCATATCACTTAAATATATATGATGTGTTAGTATGCTATCAATAATATCATGGTGCACGTGACTCTATCAACCTACATCATGCTGTACTTCTATCCATCCATAATGTAGAACTTTCCCAAAAAAATCCTCCTGTGTTCATTCCTTGAACAAAAGCCTTTAGCAACCCCGGTTAAATCCAAGTCATCGGTCTTAGATTTGTGTACATATAATAACATCAGACTGTTGTATCTCTTTTGTGACATAGTGCTTCTCAGATAATTCTTTAGAAGACGCTGTGTGGAGAACGATTTTTCTGCTGAAGCGGTACTTAAAGGAGCCAACAAATACATCTGAATGAGATTTGCAAGTTCTGAAAGTAAGGGCTGGACATTTGGGTGTTCTGCTATAGCAGATATGATTGTGCTCATTTATGTAATTCTCCCACATCAGGAATTGCTGAAGAATAAGACCCCTTAACAACCTAAGCTGTGCATGCAACCAGGGAGTTGTTTCACAACAACTCCCTGATCCAACTGCGGAAAATCAATGTCCCTAATGTATGTTTTCAAATTTGCTGCATTTAGAATCATTTCCTAAACATGGGTTAGTATTGTATATGATCCTGCAGTAATTCCAGTGAATCTCCTTTGTAGTTCAGCAAGGCATGCATCAATATCCTCAAAACTCTGGACACGGAAGTAGGATTTGGCATCAAGTATAGAATAATATGCAAGTAGAATGAGCTGCAACATTGATTTTTATTTATTGAGATTTTTTATTGTTAACCGTGCTATAAAAATATATGATATGTCATTTTAAAAACAACAACAAACATTCATCAAACAAAGAGTTTCCAGAGCTCTTAAACAATCATGGATAAATGTAATACCCCTAATCCATTAAAATTACACTCAAGTTTTGAAGTTTTAAAACAAAATTTTCATAACTTTTTTAATACTACTGACAAATTACCACCGAAAACTGGTCATATGTTACAAAAGATTGGGTGATTTTCAAAACTCTAAAACTGGAATGTTGTATGAAATGCTGCTGGTTTCATGTAAACAACAATGCTCTACTTTATTCATATATTAGTACTCGACAACATCATGTGTCAAGCTGAAAGAAAAAGACATGTTATAGAATTTTTAAATACATAAATAATAACATCCTAGCATAGTTACATATAGGGAAAAAACTGACCACCTTGACGGTTATCTATTTCATGTCAACATAAGTAGGAAGCTAAAATGTAATTTGCCAATTTTGAGCTGTCTACATCAACGTAATAATTTTTTGTCAAGCAACCCCATTAGCCTCAGAAACAGGATTTCCGGTTTAAAATCTAGTGAAGGATTGCGTAGCCAAGGGCTGTCATACAGTTACAAACTATGAGTGGTTAATTCACACCGCCCATTCAGTAGTTACTTCAAAAAGGTACAGCAGAAAGGTGGATAACAGCTGGATGGATTGACAGAGTGAAGATGCTGAGTCACAATAATTGAAGTGGCATAGCTGGCTTGAATTAAACGTTACATTTCAATATGGGGGAGTCTTTCAAATATCCAGTAGCTCAAAATTACACCATCATTTTACATATGCTGTGCTCGCTCTCCATTGACCATGCAGGTGCCACTCCATTAAAAGTGGAATAACAACATTTTGCTCCAAACGTCTTGGTTCATACTAAGCATCTACCATGGACATACTGTAATTAATCATGATGGCAACATCCATAGACCAGTCATGGAACCATGTAAAATATCTTGTATGTCTTTGAGTTTTACTTTCCTTTCCAATGTTTTTGGTTGTGCTACTACTGCTAGTACTATCCTTTTTTATCAGCGTGTTATTGATCCTTGAAATCTACTGCCTGGGCGAGTTGTCGGTGTACAATCTTTTTGAAAATTTAAAGGCCACCAGTCATTTGACTGACAAACCTCGAATACTTCATTTTAGTTCACCCTTAATTAACTAAAATTCTGTTTTCAATTGCAATGTCATACACCTTTAGCTATGATTTTGAAATGGCCAATTAACAACGACCAACGGTATCAGAACTGATGATAATGAAGACGACCACAATGATGGGTTCATATTTTGTGCCGCTGAACCAAAATGTGGACTGTAAGTTCTTGATTATTTGACCAAATGCTTTTGAATGGCATAATAAGTTATTTTGGATCTCATGATTATCACCTGTCACAATTTCATGAAAATAGCCCAACACCTTGTCCAAACAAGGATTACAATCACTACAGTTTACAAAGTCATTACAAACTAGAAGGGCTTCCAATTTCATCCACAAAAATCCATGAAAAGCATCATGTTTTTCTTGCTTGTTTGTCGCATGTCACGTACAACTTGGCGCGTCCCCGCACTCGCAAATCCCGTTCAATAAAAAACTAATTCATGACTGATATTAATAAATAGATGGATTTCTTTATGTACACCCAGGTGTACACTACTGATTAGAGGGGAAAAGGAATTTAACAACGGAAAATTGTACAGGGACCTGACTGGATTTCCAGGTCATTTTTTTCCCCCACAGTGAACAAATATGGTTGACTCCGCGGTGTTTAATCAAAACTGGCTGGATTGGCATAATACATGGCTGACTCATAGTGTAAAATAACCTTTGATATCATTATTCAGAGACCTATTTTGATTCGTGCTATCATATTTTGACATCGTCACACCTGTGATTGATTGGCTGCGATCTATTTTGATTGGTGCTAACGGAATCTTCTTGTTGCTAACGCCGTGCTGCTGTATAAATACAAGAACCTCGCGTACCCTCACTCTCTTTACCATCTCGTCACCACAAAGACACCTATTGTACTTGATCTTATAGTTGAACCAAAGGGAGCCCGGTGTCTTCATTGTGTACTTTTACTGTTCCACCGCATAGGTAACATTACAGTGATCACATTTTCTTTTACATCGTCGTATGTTTTCAGGAAGATTTAGTTCTATCTGCCTGTATTATAGTTTTGATTATCACCAGGTTTTACATTTCACATTGATTTCCATATTTTATTTCAAAGTTAAATACTTTTTAACACGACGTAAGTTAGGCGTCACGTGTGATAAATGTTTCCTTGAAGGAAGGCAACATAGTAAGGATACATTTAACGTAAGTTAAACCGAGGCTTAGCTTTGGTCTAACCATACTGTTGAATTGCGAAAAGTCAAGGGCCTAGCCTAGTACTAGTTTAGGATATACCTTAATTTAGTTAGGCTACTGTAGTGTAGCATTGACAGTGTAAGCTATCGAATGCCTTAGTTAAATAAATAGCAATGAAACCCGATTGAGGCCAACTACGTTAGTGTAATGATTACTGTGCAAGTTGGGTCTGGTCAAGCCTAATGTATTCTAACAGTGACACTATTCTATGTGTAAGGTTGTGAAGCAGCTAGCCTACGTTCATCATTGAACTGTAAATTTAATAATATGGTAGGCTAGATACATATTGCAATATAGATCTTCATCATATAGAAATAGTAAATTTTTACCAAAACAATCGTGAGACTAGTATAAACCATTAATTCGCTTATCTTATCAATTACAACTATAGCTAAGGCATAACAGGACTCAAATCAGGAGCCTCAAAGTCATATGTAAATAGATGGCCTTGTAATCGGGGGAAATATCTCCAAAAAGAAAAAAAATCAGTGAACATTTGCGAAAATACCCTATCATTTAAAAAATATTTCTTCCCGGAAGCCTCACCCTACCCGTAAGATTTTTACCTCTCCAGAAACGTCACAGTGAAAAGGAGGAAACATCAAACAATTAAGCAATAGCGCCTCCACTTTTAAGTAATCCTAGCAATTCAGCTCGTATCGAATTAAGTCAACCAGAGTCGAACGTCTTGTGCAGAGGATAGATAGAAGTTTTTAACTGACAGGTCCTTCTCACCATATGATAGCTATTGGCTTTTGATGATAGCTATTGGCTATTGGCTATCATGAACAAAAATCAACGTTTGTCACCATGACCGTTTAGATTTTGAGCTAGAAGAGCTCAAAGTTTATCATAGTGCTCCCTTCCAAGCTGTCGCTACGGAATTTTCTAGTTTGCCCCAAGATTTTCTAAAATACCTTAAATCACCTTCAAACCTCCATATTTTTAAGACTATCTGTAGTTGATTTCATCCTCTTCAACATCCAAGCATCAACAAGAATGGTGATGACTCAGAAAATATTTAGGACGTGCACTACTCTAATTGTGGTGCGATACCTATTTATAGGGTGACTGTGTCGGATTCGCCCCAATCTTTGTCTAGGGATTCCTATACTAATCCAAATTCAACAGCATAATTTATTTTTGCATTCTGTTTTCCACTAAGACCTGGCATGAGTTCATTCCAGGCTCTCAGGACTCAATTTTGAGCAAAGTATGCCATACATCACATGTAATATGTGTAGAATAATGAATCGTCTTTCAAAAAGGCAATAGGTAGATACTGCACTGAATTTGTTTCTCACTTTGAATGGATGAAGGAATTCTTAAAGTTGTCATGACTCTCCGTCGATTAGAAGTCACACATAAGACTCAGGATTTGCTTGCCGACAATGCAGGCCCAAGCAGAAGGGGGTTTAGCCTGCAGGTCTGTGAAAGGAACATTAAAAATCAGCCGATTCACACAGAGATTCAGTAACTACTGTAAATCTAAAGTTTTGTACCACAGTAAATACTGGATCGTGCTGACAAATCTGATTAATCGGTAGCATGTGCTATTAAGATTACAGAAATAACTGAGGATATTTGTAATTCCAACAAATCCCAAACAACTGGATTTGTTGGAATTACACAAGTTACAACAATGGCATACCACCTGTCAATACCACAGGAAAAAGCAAAGCTTGAGCTTACCAATTAGAAACACCACAAACATAGACACATTCATCTGACATCTCCGAAGCGCCGATTTATATTCACTAATAAATATTTCAGGTGCAATCTTTGGTCGTCACTTGTCACTTTGCTTCCCCCTCCCCAAACAAAACATAATGAACATTGACTACCGTTGCTTAGCAAGCTTCGTGAAACTAGTGTCAACCACACACATCTATACCCCAACTGTGAACATCTCTAACTCAAAGTACAAGGCCGAGGACACTCAATTTTTGCAGACCTTCCTAAATCACAAATATCTTAAACTGATGCAAAATGATCAAAATCCAAGAGGTGACCTGCCAAACCCTTTGTTGATTTTGTATGGAATGATCCTTTTGCAAACCGCAATTTCCCCATCTTGCTTCACCACCCCCTCCCCCTCCCCTCCGCAGTGGCGGAGCTAGGGGTATTGGTCAGAGGGGGCGAGAATGGTCTGTAGGGACGCTTTGACACTATCTAAGCGGAGCGCCACCACGGGTTGGCGCGGAGCGTACAGATTTTTTTTGAGTAAAGATACTCCCTAGATCGCCGGAAATGACCCTTTCCGGGCCGCGAGTTTTTTTTATGCAGGTAGGTTCGTACTTTTATGTATATTGAATAGCCAATCACAGCCAAGTTCATTTTGACGTCATCAAATATGACAAGGAAAGCATGAAACACTTAATATTTAAAGTCGATACGTTCAATCCTGACGTGCTAGCCTGATGCAACAACAATACTGCAGTAATCTCTAGCGAAGCTATTCCTTTAGGTTTAGCCATACGCCGACTAAATTTTTAGTTCTTTAATATGAAATCTGTGTTCGTACCAAAATTTTGGAAACCTGGAAAGAATTCTTTGCCACAAATTTCCTATCTTAGTGATCTTCTTAACCGTATCTTTGTGCATACGAATTGTTCAGGGAGTAGTTTTGCGAAATTTGCAGTTGACACAAAGTATTATTACTTAGACAGTCATTGAAATAATAACAGACCTACAAATTGTATCATTAAAAGGCTACTAGGTTAGGCCTAATAATCATTATTCTAAGTTTTGCCTTCACAGCTTCAGTGACACACATTACAAAAGATCTAGCATTTATCTAAGAAAGAATCAGAGGAACATTTTTTCTTGTATGAGACCAGACATTGATGTGTTGAATACAATACTGTATTTGTATTGAGTTCACAGTAAAGGTTGCACTTGGGAAGTAATAAAAATGCGAAGAAATGAAATAGATTTCTGAACAAAAAAATGCTTGGTTTGGGAGAAATAAAAGATAAAAACGAACTAATGACAACAACAAAAATTTTCGGCAGATGTGAGATTCGAACTCACAATGCTCATACAGCATCAGATTGACATTGTTTACAAATCTTACTGCTTTAGAGCGAGTGACAAGTGCATATTTGATGACGTCAAAATGAACTTGGCTGTGATTGGCTATTCAATATACACAATGGTACGAACCTACCTGCATTAAAAAAACTTGCTTCCGGGCCTTGCTAATTTGCAGATAAACGAAGAATAAATAGCTGTCATCACCATTTGTGACAACTCGTAAGTTTATATGGGTGTTGAAAGTACATGCGCTTGGAAATAGTTTCGTACAACGGAAGTGCCGATAAATTAAAGACCGCCGTTAGAGCATCTTGTGAGAAAATTTTACCAACAAAATGTGACAAATGTCAATAGGTAGATGAGAGCGCAATAAAAAAGTCAATAATCGCGAATAAGTAAAAAATGGTAAAAAGGTGAAAAGGGCGCCAGCAGTCCATTTGAGTCCGTCAGGGGGGCATTCGCCCCCCTGACTATATGGCACTCCGCCACTGCCCCTCCGTTTTAACATGTCAACTTTCTGATGATGACACTGCTCCATTGCCATCAGCAAAGCTGTTCTCCTGGCTGAATCTACCGTCAAAAATGTTTATAGGTACGGACATTGAGATGTGTTGTGCAACTAACAGTGCAGTTCAATATCATAGAACATGAGTCCTGGTTATTGCGCGGGGAGGGGGGGGGGGGGTTGATGGGATTAAGACAATTACCTTTTTAATAGGCTTTGATTAATATAAAGCTGATAACAGTTACATGACAGGATATTAATAACTCCTTTGGCAGATTTTTTTCAAAATGACAAGTACATCAAAGAAGTACCGTGAATTTGTTAAAGAGCCAATGCATGACAAGCCCGTTACGGACTTACCAGGGATTGGAGAAGTTCTTGGAGAGAGATTAAAGAAGGCAGGCTTCAGCCGTGTAAGTAAACTAAGTTAATACAAGTGCTCCAGTTATCCTAGTCAGACATATATGTGATGTTTGACTGTCAATCTAGTGGTTGAAATTATAGAAAGCAAGTAGCCTTGAAACTTGCTGATTCTTTCAAGAAATGTTACATTGTCTGGCATCACTACATATACTCTTGATATTGTTTAAGTAAGCAATACAGTTTGAGAGAAATGCTATAACAGTGAAACTTTACAACTACCTACAAAACTCTGCATTGGTACAGACTTATTTGGGATTACACACATGAAGAGCATCTGTGTAGCTTTGCTTGTTCAAACAGTTGTTCCAAAACATGACATTGAAAGGGTAAAGTCATCCTTGTTAATGGGGAGGAGATGGTGGATTTGTGTAAAAAGTGTTCTCACTTTTTTCTTGTTTTCCCACCAGCTTAACAGAATTACAAGTTGCTTTCTTTTTGTCTTGTCTTAACGTTTTCTTGGTATTGTTTAATCTCTTCCAGGCAGACAATCTTTACGGTCAGTATCTGGTACATAATCAAAACAAGGCAAAATTTAAAGGTTGGATGAACCAGACAATAGCTGCTAATGACAAACAAGCAGGTGATTGCTACACCGCTCTCAAAACGTGGACTGACGAACACTTTCGTTAGGTGACCTGCACTGCAATTATTTCAACATGGAGAGCAGTACCGCCATCATCTTATCAGCTTTATTTTCAAGTTACTCAGACAAACTGTAAAAGAATTTGTCATGTATATAATCAAAATAGCCATCTTACGTGCAAGAGACACGTTTCCCACCCTGAAATTGTTAACGGTAAAAGTCAGACTGCCTCGTGAGCATCTTTCTCATTTGGGTGGTTGCTTGTGAAAGTTGAAAGGATTTGGTTCAGCCTGTTTGTGCCCTCCCATCAGCTGAAGTTCACAGTCAGCGCACAGTGCCTTAACATACTTTACGGTTCCTTGGTTCATTCTTGTCGATAAGGTTTAAATGTTTACTTCTTGCATCTCAGAATGTTATAAGCTTGATGTCAATGTAACTCTTCACTCTAACTCTATATATGGTTGAAAATATCAACCGTTTCACTAAAATTACTAAATCTGCTGAAACAAGATTTCTCTCTTCATTCTTTAATTGTTATCTGGAGGTAGAAGTCAATGTGCAATGAAAGTTTAAGTCTAATTTGAATATTAACAGAAGAGTAGTTCCAAGATCCAGAAAATCTTATCACTCTCTTCTATGTTCCCTTGTGTGGCCCTCTGTCTGTGAATTGAGCTTGATAGCCATGATAATTTTCTCAGTGATGGCATAAATTAGCATCGATAGAAAAATGTTTCACAAGTAATGATATAACTAGATGGCTAAATACTGTTTATTCATTCTGGATAGTCATCAAAACATTTGTTGCCATTGACATTTATTTTACTTGGCAGAAGAGTTCACATTTCAACATATGGTTATCTACAAATGTCATGGTAAGGATTTCAATTTCACAGAATTTCTGTACATTCATGAAACTTCATTGGTGTTATTTTCTGGCTTGAGAAGAATCATGAAATGCTCAAGTAGGAATTGGGGCTTTGACTCATTTTCAGGAAAACATGGGTACACCTGTAGATATCATCAATGTCATTGTAAAACATCTATAATTCAGTGACAGAAAAATGTTGCAAACCTTCTTGAACTTGTGGATAAATTTATCGAGTATCATATCGCATAATGCTATTCAAAGTGGAGATATTGCTATACAAG
>KN882749.1:8563-21966 GCA_000934455.1 Apostichopus parvimensis
AACCTATTTTTTTTCTTATTTGGACAAGCTTTTGTGGAAAATTCAACCGGCTAACCATAATTATGCATTAAACTTCAACGCATCCGCGGAGTAAGGGACCTTTTCCCTTGTTTGAGAAGTTATTTTCCTGACCATTACAGGTATCATCCTTTTAATTTCTGTCATAACTCATTTGAGCAACACATAGATAAATTACATAGCTGAATAATTGAACTGAACCACTAAGAATAAGTGAGATCGGCATCTTCTAAAATGACAGTAATTGCATTTTTACCGTATTCCATCATATACGAGATATCGATCATTAAAATTTGACAAAAAACCTGTCTTTTTATAATTACACCTTTACAGCAAATGCTTTATTTTGCTAATATATTTTTAATTTTAAGGTTCTGATCTGGGATTGGAAAGGTTATAACGTTATATATGAGTTGAACTTAATATGCAATGACAGTAGTGTGTAAGATGCATCTTAAATTTGAAGTAGAACTTTGTCATTTAAGAAAGACAAAGACACAGCTTTGAAACTATGCCCCTATGACATCACTCTTTGTTGCTTTCAGTTTATTTCTGTGAAAATTATTATAACTTTAACTACTGTTGTCTCGTAAACGGTACATATTAATTAACAGCAAATATTAGTAGGTTACTTAGTAAAATATCCTTTTCGTATGTCAAATTTATGTTTTTCCCTTTTAAATGATTTTCCATCTGTATCAAAAGAACTGAAACTCCCTTATCATTCTCCAAGCAATAGCCAGAACAATCTGTAAACGAAAACAGCCAATATAATGAACGACGTATTCAGACAGATGTGCATTTCAGACAGATGGGTTTTGCAATTATGTGGCAATTTGTTTATGAAGTTGTGCTCCCTTAATATCTCAACATTATAGTATTCCTCTGTCATACTGATACATTGTTTTATGTCAGATATGATGAACATTTTATAAACAGTTCTCTTCATCAAATTAATATGTTAATATAGTTTTGAGATATCATGCCTAGTATTCGAAATTGCAACCAGTTTTATTCATGTATGTCTTTGTTACCTGGTATTTTTATTTTATTTTATTTACTTTGGTAGAAGTTTTATTTGCAAGTGATGACGCTACAAAAACGAGGATAAAGTCAAATTGTATACTCCGTCATGCTTTAATGTCAACGTTTATGCCTGTAACAAGTCTGTATTCATTCACGACGGAACTATAGATTTATGTCAATAGAGAACTAAGATATTTAACCTTGTAGTTCAACAATGGCACATATGGACTATATTGCAGCTCATAACAAAACAAGTCCCTTCCCTCACCCAAAAAGGAAAGCCATCGCTTTGATAATCCCGTGGGAGGTGGTGTCATTTTTGAAAAGCTTGACCCATAGGTCTGAACGAATGAAAGCACCAAAATCAAAAGAACAAATGTATTTAAAATAATGTTTTGCACATTCCCGTTAACCCCTTACCTTCCCTCCCCGTGCGGACGCTTATGTTTCTAAGCAACACATATAAATAAGAACTACCCAATGTTGTGGGACAATCCGCTGCCCTGATAAAATGTCGTTCTATTTTGCAATCGAAAGTCCGTGATCAAATTACTATGATATTACAATATTGAGCAAATGTTTAGGATACGATTATCTCTAAGGCAGCTTTGTACACCGATTAAATCATACGTTTTCGTCCTTTCGTGAAGAATTTTAACAGGTGGTTATATAAAAGTAATGTGTGCAAAGCCATCTTCTCATAGTCCACTTATCATTGCTGATTGCTTTATAGCATCAACCTCCTAAAGTACTTCTTTGCATGGCCAGGTTACTAGGTAAGGGATAAGTATCAGCTCACATGGTTTGAAATATGGTTAAGACATTTAGGATATTGAGGTAACTAGAGTGTTAAGGAACGCAATCAAGAAAGAGAAGGAAAATCACATCTATAGAGAAAATAAAGAGAGCAATAACAAAAAGGTAGACAGAACTAACGACCGACCTGACAACAGAACAACGCCACAAAACAAACCACCACACCACCACCATCATAAAAAAAACCAAACAATCAACGAACAAAAAACAACAGACAAAACAACAAGACAAAAAAAAACAACAAACAAAAAAAAATAATAGTTATAATAAAACAACTACTACTAGTGAATATAGAAATAAACGTTGACGAATTAGTTAGTCACACTTTGTGTCTTAGTACAGCCAATGTGTACCATTTTAAGAAACATTTTCACCACTACTCCTATATTTTAACTTTGAAGATGTTTCCGACTAACCTTCAACCTTCGTACAGTTTACGTCATTCTGTTCTAGTTTATTCAGTACTTAAAGGGGACACGAACCCAACCATCATTATTAGTCAATATGATAGAGATAATTGTCATGAATAACTTTCCCTAACAACTACTTTAGAAACATATCATTCTATATGTCACGGATATAATGATTTCTCACACACAGAGATGAAGACTTGGTCAAGTTTCAGTATTACATCATCGGTAAAAGTGTGTTTTATTTTCTTCCTTTATGCATTAAAATTGTTTTTCTCTGCAAGGAATGTGGGTTTTGCAAATAATGAATCAATAAAAATGTTCAATAATATAGTGACGCTGTATAAAATCATAGATTTGCAAAATAATTTCATGGACACGAATCTGCACAACGATATTTCCCGAAGGGAAAACTTATCTTCTCCTTTGCTGTTTGGTTTGGTTTGTGTCCCCTTCACAATTAAGAAAAAGTACCGTTGGGTGGATTAATTTTGTCAGGTTGTTGTATTATCAATTTTTGTAATCGTTGTAGAGTTGAGGAAGGAAGCTTGTAGAAAAATATTTATATTTAACAAGACTTTCCAAACAACCGCCCTCCAATCCCGATAAACACCTATGGAAACTGCCAAAATGAAAATATCCAGAAACACGTTAAGAAAGGACAATTGGCAAAAAGCATTGTTCACATTAGTTGTCTTGAACATTTTTAACGATCATTATTATAGATTGGCCTCATTAATACACACCAAATCGAATTAAGCAGTGCTTATTTTACTTTTAAATTTAGCTGTGTACTGGACTTTATTTACTTCGCTTATTTCTTATAAACCCAAAATAATAAACAAGACAATATGAAAAACTACAAATCAGATCACCTTAAATTAATGAGGCAGTAAAAAATGTTTAATGGTAATAAATATAAACTGTAGTGACAAACTTAAGATACATGATATAACATGCCTTGGAGACACATTTGTTAATGTTCTTATAACAATTGCGACTACAATAATGTTTTAAGATTCTGTAAGCCAATTTATCACAATTCCATAAATGTAATTTATTCTCGGGTTTTCTTGTATGTAATGACTACCAAATACTCGTGATCTAGCCTTGGAACCAGAACTAGTTTCCACATGAGATATGATTATTGGTTTATTGGTTTACTGGTTATTGGTTATTGGTTTACAACCGAGGCAATTCAGGATTTACATAATTTCGGTACAGTCGATACGTTACTCTCTATCGTATGTTCTGCATCTATTGGGCGCATTTAAAGAATCCTGAAGCAATTAAATAACGATTACGTAATAAAGAACTCCATAGTTTTCTTTATTTTCTTTGTATTACAAATGTTGACAAAGTAGCTTTACCTTTCTAATCCTACCGGCCTCCCCTATATCTGTCTCTCCCTTTTGTAGGAAACCTAAAGTGATCATTTCGCCAAATTAACTTAAAAGAGTATAACTTATAGGGTATTTTAATTTTTTTTCATATGAGTGGATAGTACTTGAAAAGTAATGCTTTAGGGCCTACTCAGTTGCAAAAGTACACACTTCTAGGAGTGTAAAACACCGTGCTTGGACACTCAAAACCAGTGGTACTCGGATTCCAACAAAGCTGTACCCGGACTGTAAGAAAAAAAAACTGTACTTGATACTGGGAGAAACGTAGCACTTTATCAACTTCACCTTTTATGAGCTGTTTGAAGATATGAAACATAGATTACAAGGTGTGACTCAACCTGATTTAGTAGACCAGTTCTCCACATCAACTCTGAATAGTGTTTGCGCTCAACGTATTTGGTTATCTCTCTGCTTTTGTTCACAAACTCTGATATTAACTATGATCAAACTTGCAATCATCAGATGATACGGTAACCATAAAGCATAGTGCGTTCCATAAAAGTACCTTAAAGTTGCAATTTCTCGTCTGTCGGTACTAACTTGAACTTCTTAGCAAACATAAAAACACCATAAAAGCTTCTTGGTATCAGATGTTACAACCCTATATATATACTGAGGGGAAATACAGTGTCATAAATATGATCTAGATCCATCAACACGTAAAGGTGCATTTCGAATGTTAAAGTAAAGACTGGTAATATTAAACGCCCACTTTATACCATTATCTGATTTAACCCTATCTTGTAGCAGCAAAGCCGTCAGTTTTGTTCAAGGTGGTATATGTTTGACAAATACAATATCAAAATTATTTATGGGAGGCTCTTAGATATCTTTCATCTCTAATGTTTACATAGTTATTTTTCAAAATAAGTAAAGAGGTTAAATCTCATACAAATAAAACCTCTGTATCTTACTACGTCTTCATCATTACAGTGTGCATACGAATTTTCTTCAGAAAGACCGAATTCAAAATGCTATGTTGAGCTAAAGTAACCCGATCATCAGTTTCATTCTACACTTTTTGGTAATGCACAAAAACCGTCATTGCAATTGCTTGCTCGAATTGTGACAAATTAATAAATGAGCTGTATCCCCACATGTGCCCTGTTTCTGAGAAAGTCGAATAAACTAGCAAATGTGAGATGAGGGCGTTCTGTATTTACAATTGCATGTAATATATTCATATCTGGAGTAAACTAAAGCTTTCTTTATGAAGAAGACGGTAGGTCAATTTGTTATCATAACTTGTTGATGATGATAGAACGTTATCATTCAGTATCAATGGGAAAAAAATACTTTCATATGTGAGTCTTTACTGGCTTACGCATAACTTTCTTCAATCAGAATATCTTCACTTGGTGGTTTACCCCTTGAAATAAAAGTTACACTAGATAGACCCTGGGAAACGACACCAAACAACTTGATCTACTCTCAACCCAGTTGTTTATAGTGATTGGCTGACTTTCCCTATGTCACACGCGACAAAGAGATGCGACAGTCAGTGGATATGAAATAAGGCAAACTATCACTATGATTCCGGAGGCAGTGTAATACAAAGTCATGCAAACTTCGTGTAAAAAAAAAACAGAACAATCTGGTCACTATCAGACATGTACCAATGTCTATACATTCTAAAAGTGGCTCACCATAGTGTATGAAGTTCGACATAATCTGCCCAATTCATTGTGTTCAGTAAATAGCTCAACAATATCAGACTTGCGCACTTGACACTTCGTTATGTCAGATGCTAGTAGATCTGTTGGTAAATAGTTGTTTACATAGCTTGGTAGTTTCGTTTTGTTGAGCATTTGTTTGTCTATTCTGCTGAACAAACTTGTTGCCTTCATGTTCATGACATCGATTGATATTACTGTTTACTCATTTGGCTAATTTCGTCTCTGTTGTTTATTTTCCTGATATATCACCTGTTAGAGGTGATAAAATAGTATATGTTTTATCAACTATGAAAGAAATTATATGACCTGATGTAGGTATCATCTATAATCGGATAAAGTATGTCTTATTGATACTCATCATGCCACTCTTGTCCCGTTGCAACCCATGGTCATTCTATTGTAAATTGAACATTGTGTGTCATTTCACATATTCATTAAAGGGGTTTACGATTTACAGATGTTATTTCAAAACTGGTAATACTGGACACTAGGTTCATTTATTTTTAATTGAATAACTGTAATCATATAGCCGTGCTCAGGCGCGTATCCAGGAAGGGGGTGGGGGCATTGGGTGCGCCCCCAGGTTAGACAAAGACGCGTGTGTGTATGAACGCCATAAACAATTGTACAATTGTGCTATGAAACCAACTGTGGGTGGTCTCGAACATGACGCATATCTGTATTAGACCAGGATCTATATGCGAACTGCACTAGACCTATGCCATTCGATGCAACACTGCCATCCAGAGATATAATGTTATACACTCCGACCTGAATGATAATTGTAACCCCAAACCTAGTACCATAACTCGTACAATGAATCTAAAAATAAATTCCACATGCGATTGGAGAATTGAACACTTCTCCTGTGAATATCATGTAGTCGATCCAAGGGCGTATCATGGGCGGGGAGAGCGAAGGGGGGGGGGGCGGACGCAATCATCACTTCTTGAGATTGTTCCCATCTGCGTGAAAACGCGCACCCCACAACCCTACGTCCTACCCCTATAATCGCTTCACGATGAGTTACGAACCTTAATTAATGACCTTTGCCCGTAGTACCAAGACCTTCACCAATTCCGGCAACACACAACTTAATCGATATTAAGTGATCGGTTTGTGTATTAGTGACGTCTAGAGGTCGTCCACTGACCTACATGGAGTGTGACAAATCCCGATTTTGCAATTTCTAAGACCAGGCCCAGAAAAATCCCAAGAAATCCAAGGACAATGTACTGTATGGATATCTAGCAATATCTAGCGATATGTAGGGATGAAAATCCCAAGATGTTCACTAAACTGAAGGCAGATAGAAAATCGAGGCCTTCAGTGTGTAATGAACTTGAAACTGTGCGTCTTTCAAAATGAAAAGAATGTAGGGCATTGCTCCATAAAACCGATAATAGTTATTTATTTCAGTCTAATTCCAATTACTTGATTTGTAAATCAAACAGCAGATATTACATCATATCAGTGAGCATGAAATGGCGTTCCAGGATAAACAACCTCCAAACTGTCAATGTGTGAAGAGTTCGGTTCGGAAATATTTGGTAGTTTTTCATTTCCTTCAACGAAGTTTTTTAGTAGCCGTTATAAGAGGTTTTAATATTTGTACACCAATAAATTAACTGTGTCTGAATTTTCAAAAATTCCCGGACCAACATTCTTCATCATACTTTCCTCCACTCGTGCAGGGACGTAACCATGGGCGCAATTGCTCCCCCCCCCCCTTTCAGTGTCGTTCTCATCCTTTTTAAGATTCGTCATAAGGTGTTGCAAGAACAGCATGTTATTAAGCTAAGCTTGCAATCGTACGTGATACCCGCTTCCTATAATAAGTATTACACTGCTAAATATGAAAGTTTATATTGTCCATCAGTTAAGTTCGTCAAATGTATTAAAGTCCAGATATTGGACAACAAACAAGAATCATTCTGCTGAAAAAAAATGTAAAAGAGCACTATGTTTGTCTTTCTGATATACCAGTGAAACCGTATGCAACACATGTAAATATAAGTAGTAACGTGCACAAAAAGAAATATGAGTGGTAGGGAGGAAATTCCCACCTTCAACGAGAGACGGGTGGGGAGGATTTGTTCAGTCGGAACAGTTTGCACTACACCCTTTAGTCCATTCCTCATGGTGTAACTCCCCAACCCGCCTTTTTCAACCTTAATATCACAATAATCAGGAGTTTGTATGACCACAACCATTTATCAGTGCAGTCTTCTTTTTTAAGGAACGTTATATTATCTCGGTCTTATGGGACGTAATTAACATATATTACAGACGAAGTAATTCCACGCTATCGGTAAGTTTCTGAATATATGCTACTACTGCGTGTATGCCTATACATTATGTGTGTAATGTTTCGTTACTTACATTGTCCATAGCAATTTGTTTTCATGTTTCATGTGCAGTGTCCTTATTCATAATTATTTTTTCATTACAGTTCTTGCGTCATTAATATAGTGTTCATAGTAGCATTCCTTACAGCAAAGGCTATGACGTGTGCGTAACATTGTTCTTTACAGTAGTCTTCTCTAGTGTGAAAGAGTCATCCACAGCTGTTAAACAACAAATCCTCTTGTTCATGTATTCCTTGTTCTTCATCTGTGTTTAATTTCGTTGGCAATATTGTCAATTATGTAGTTAAACCTTTTATACACCTAGAAAGTTATGTTGTTGTGTGTTATTGACTGACAAACATCAGAAAAGGCTCCGTCTGGTAACAACATAAGTTATATTTTAATGAACACTTCATGGCAATTAAAAATGCACGCATGCGCGGTGCAATATACATTCAAAGGGAAAACTGTCACAATGAGTCAGCTTTGAGTTTTTAAGACAGCCTATTGCAATATACAGGTCAAATGTTAAAGGGACGTATACTTCTCAGTGTGGTAGCTGTGTAACACGGTACTGACTCTACCTGCATTTGTATACATTCGAATTCGTCCTTCTCTCCGCTTGTTTTGAGTTTTTGTTCCGTAAAACGACTTAAGGCGTGCCACTTTGACATATTTGATGATTGTTGTTTTCATTCAACTGTAAATACAAAAATAAATGTCGACAAAATGGCTGGCATTATTTGAAACAGATTAATATTTGTATGACTCATTGGTGGAACCTGCAAGGGAATTGGAAGGTAAAATTGCATACTAAATATCATTGTTGCATGTAGTCGTTGATATAGACAATTATGCCGGTAGCATATTGTCGACCTTGTTAAAAGACTATTGTCTGACTACATAGCAGATAGCTAGAATGATATGAGGGGGGTTGGACTGATCAATGTATCACACATATGGTAAAAACGAATCACAAGGAACGTTACTTATAAGTTTATGATAGTAAATTATCCTTGGATATAGAGTGCAGAATACATGATAAACAATGACCTTTAATTGAACTACTGGTTAGGATTACATGTTTATAACAGTAGTACAAATCATAATGATATCATCTGCTAAAGAACCGCGGTATGAGGCTATGTTCATTGTAAAATATGAATGTTTTCATGATAGCTCTTTACACATGGATCTTAAGGTTTGCAGCTAAGGATAAGATGAATAGCAGATGCTACTCCCAGACCTCGGCTAGTAGATTAATTATGTAAAAGTAGAGTAAATAACGTAATGACTAACTACTATCAGTGACTGGATGTTGATATTTAAAACATGTTCTATGTAGTTATCTCACTGACATATCATATCATTCACGAAACTTCAGTAGATATATACAGCATGATTACTGTACATTTTCGTTAACTAGTAAGCAATAGACAAGAATTTAACAGGCGTATTTCTAGCTTAGCCAAAACTACATTTTGTAATCATTCTGACCTATTTAGTCATATGAGGTAAGGCTTGCGTTTCATTACGAGGCACATTTTACCATAAACCTAGAAATCTATGTGAGCAAAGCAATTAACCAACTGACGTTGCCTTACATATTCACTACCTTACTGTACTACTTGAACTGAATTTTTTGTTGTACCTGCCGAAGTATACCCCCACGAGATGATCAGACGGAAATCATGCATATGTGTATTACTAACTTTGAACTGGCTTATTCACAGACACGACATATACCATTAATTATAACACACGCCATGGACAAACATGTTACTAACGGTCAATATTATAAACTGTCGTTTTTGCTAATATATATTGCCTTTGCGAGTGACTTGCGAGACAAATTTGAAATAACATCATCATGATCACACGGTCACAATATCGATGTGAGGGGACTGAAGGTTGATTAGTAAAGTCGTTTGGTGTCGTGCACAGGCTATATCTTGAGCGACTTTTCTAAAATTACACATTATCATCATAGTCTGTTTAATGCCAAGAACGTTTGTACATATATAAGTGAGTCAGCTAAGACAACAAACTCTAACTGTATACATATTTAAATACAGCAACATCTGAGTATATAATCTGTATGCGACTTCATTGCTAGTCATTAATAAGATAGTATTATTCCGATAGGTGTACAATACCTAGCTTCCTTGCTCTGGCTGAATATAGGAATCGCCTTTTTGGTTAAAATATATTTCCTTTCAAAAAGACTCGCGATACACATTGGACGTAACATCATCATGATCACACGGTCACATTATCGATGTAAGGGTACTGGGTCTGAGAGTTGATAACTTGAGTCGTTT
This sequence comes from Apostichopus parvimensis, assembly GCA_000934455.1. Taxonomy (NCBI): domain Eukaryota; kingdom Metazoa; phylum Echinodermata; class Holothuroidea; order Aspidochirotida; family Stichopodidae; genus Apostichopus; species Apostichopus parvimensis. Next base: position 18,582 of record KN882749.1, read on the forward strand.
GGTGTTCATTCCTAAGCCATAGGATAACTATTATTTTTTTTTTAAATCATTGTCTGGTTGATATCAAGTATTGAACGTTTGTGTTTTTATAAGAGAATCAGCTAAGCGAACAAAGTCCTATAACGTTTCTACTCTTACTTTGCTTTCGGGATGTGAACAGGGAGATACAGGGACAGTAAAATAGTTTACAAACTCTACTATATATGCATAACAATTTCTCAGAAGATAATCATATATTGAACTCAACATAGTCTTCAACTTTCGACGTAACATATCCATAAATATGGAAATCAAAGCAACGAGAATGTTTGCAGATTGGTCAAGCGAGGAAGATTACGAGATATTAAAAGAACGAGACATGCGCACTTGACACGTCGTTATATCAGTAGATCTGTTAGCATATATAGTTGTTCACATCGATTGGTAGTTTTGTGTTTGTTGAACCTTGTGGTGTCTAATATATTCTATTGATATCATATAATAGTGTTTGTTTTACCAATCTCGAGTGATATGTTATTATTAACGTCAATGGCTATTTCGTTTTTTTGTTAGACTTTGTTGTTTATTTTGCTGATACAGCACCTATGTGTTCTATACACTGGTGATAAAGTCATATTTTTTTCTTGTGTTGTAGCAAACCTTGTTAATAATTGCAGTTAAATCACGTCAATATCAAGCCAGTCGTATGTCAACATGTATATCTTTTATTGAATATTTCGGTCACACACTGATTAAGTTGAATATCACAAGTACCATCAAAAACTATTAATCATGTGGGAAGACATTTAGAGGCAACGTTTTGCTCATCCATATAGTTCGTAAGATGTCAGCACTGAAACATCATATACTACACGATTCAAACATATTGCAATATCATCGCAAACCTTCACAAAGAATTGATTAGTTTATAAGATAAGAGGGCAACGTTTGTACATTCCACAACTCCATGTGATCTAGTAGTCTGGTTGAAAAGCGTTTTTGCTTGTTGACTCCATTTTCTTCTTCGTCAAGTGGCGAAAGTGATGGATGCTGTGGACACTGGAATGGGTGTACGGCAGGAACCAGGCGCGTAGCCAGGATTTGTTCATGGGGGGTGTTTTGCTGGAGACTGACATGGGGGAGGGGTCTAAGGGGAGGGGGTGTCCCCCTTCCGTTTGGCGAAAAAATGGAATTTTAAGGCCTCTAGATGCAAAATGGTGCAATGTTTGAGCTCAAATCATACAAAAGAATATTGATAATTATTTTGTGGAATATTTCTATTCACATCAGAAAAATGTAATCCTATATAGATTCAATTATTGATGCAAGGAAATGCGAACCTAAAGAGATACCTTTCTCAATATATATAATTTACAAGCAACTAGGTTCAACTTCAACTCAAAAGTTTGAACTGTACGAAGGATAATTTGGGGAATCAGAGATAAAAAGATCTGTTGACAAGCAAACTGGGAACCCAAAGAGTTAACGGTACTCTCACATCATTGATTTTGGCACATTTGGTATCACGGTTCTCTTAGAGTCTCACTAAAAGTTAAGCTAAAATCCCATTAGTGCGATAATTTAGAGTTTGTATAAGTTGGGCATATACTGTAACGTAAGTCGTGACGATAGAGAAATTGTTACAGACGAAAGTCCAATCTTCTCGGCTTCTTCGCCAAGTCAGTTAGAATGACATCTGCGCTGACAGGAACATCTCTGTGGATATTCAACAACGCTAGCCCATTTAGACGTTCTTGGCCCGTGGTATTTGCCCGCGATAATTATCACTAGCGTATCTCTCCAAGTCACTGGTGTTTTCTGCATATATTTTTTGGGGGCACTTGGGCCATGGGGGGTGTTTGAACACCCAAAACACCCCCCTTGGCTACGCGCCTGGCAGGAACAAACTTTTCAAAGTGGTGAAAGAAATTTATATTTCCACTGCTTACTTCCAATTTTGTTGGCGACATTCTTTCATGTTTTAGCAACTCTACAAAAAGTTGCGACCCCCTCATCGAATGACAGCGATCTGATGCATATATCGGTAGGTTGATGTATACGTTACTTTATATATGCACAAGGAGTAGACCCTAGTCTAGGTTTCAGGATTTAGTTAAAGTGTACTTTTTTTCCCTTCTAATATGGTTGTCATACTTATTTGTCATCGTTAACAGGCAGTTCACAGTGCACAAGGTGTGCAAAGGCTATGGGGCGTGTAAACGCCGCTGTTATATTAACATACTAACAAGCACATCGTGCGAGCGAAATTATTTTAATAACCTGGAGGTGACTAGAACAACGGAAGTATGGATCGGACCAGACGACAGGCAAGAAATATTTCCCCTCAGCCTACCAGATCGAACCAGTCCACTCCTGTAAGAGCTGAGCCAGTAACCCAACAAGCACTGACTTTGGAAGGTCGGTATATTCTCGCTCTGATGCACTCATACTTTAAAAGACAAATTGAACACGAATGACGTTACTGATAGGTCATCGTATTCTAAATCAATAGCAAACACTTGTATGCAACAGTGGCCTTAATTCCTAAATTTTGTATTGAAGTCTTTCAAGTTGAGCAAATTTTAAATGTATATACTTTAATAATTCCATACGTGGCAAAGAGGGAGGGGGTTATAGTCTTTCAACTGCAAAGCAAATCACATTTTCATATGAAGTCTCGTTGCATTGATGGTAGTTAATACCGTTCCTTTACTAATGATTTAATTGTTTACTTTTTAATTTCATTATATTCAGAAAAAAAAGAAATCCTTCTCACAGAGCTGAAGTCTACGTACAAGGAACGATATGACGCAGTTCAACCGATCCCTTATATCAAAGATAGACTCTACTGTGTAGATAAGGTATTTGTTGAGGGCAGCATTGAGGGTTTCATCGAGAGACGAACCCCCTTCTCTACCGAAGGATCATGGGAACGTTTGGCGTCATATAATCATATTTTCACTGATCCGCGTATTAAATCAGTACGTCGAATTATAGAGGGTGAACCAGGGTACGGTAAATCAACCCTTACCCTTCAGTTAGCCTATGACTGGTGTAACGGTGTAAAGGAATCCCCTTTCTTTGATGCAGATGTGTTAATTCTTCTACGACTGAGACAGCTTGGTAACGTGAAGTCCATTTACAGAGCAATCAAAATGTTTCTATTACCAAACGAGCCCCGTGTGAAACAATCTGACATTAGAGCTATTCTGGAAGGCTGCCATAGAGTTAAAGTTCTCCTGGATGGTTATGACGAGTATCCTGAAAGAGATCAAACCACAGGAAGTGACGTAGATCAGATCGTCAGATTAGAAAAGTTTCGAAAATTTGAAGTAACCTTGACGACCAGGTATCTACCAAAAGACTTTGACAAATCAGAAACCAAACGAGTCAAGTTGAAAGGTTT